>MU708644.1:123879-146676 GCA_026770625.1 Nicotiana glauca | reverse complement strand
GTACCCTGCTATTATTGCTGGAGTCAGGAAAGAGAAAAGGTATAACGCCAGCACACCTGGCGCTATACCAGATGTCAGCATATAACGCCATCCCACATGGCGCTATACAGTAACGGTGCAGTTACCGTTACTGTATAGCGCCATGTGGGATGGCGTTATATATATTATGGTTTCTTTTTTTTTTTTTTCCACTTATTTATGTTTTTCGAGTAAAAAAATATCACATTTTGGTTCCGGACTCCGGTTACTTCCTCTCTACTCTCCTTCTGAAAAAGAAAACAGTACAAACCAGAAAAAGAAAAAGAAAACAGTGCTGGCATTGACAGATCAATAATATGAGTATACGATTATGCCATGTGCCTCCCTGATATTGGAAATTGAATTTGCAAAATCATGTCTAGCACAACTGTGTATATAAAATGGTCCAGCATAACTTTCTTTTAGGTTGTTGATAAGAAGAATATGGTCCACCAAATAATTCAAAAAATAAAATAAAATGACAAGACTTGGTAATATAACAGTGCATAATTGCAATGACAGCAGATTCACATTTCATGAGAGTGTATTATGAGGATTCATGTTGCAACTAAAAAAAGGTCACATTCTACCAAACTGGGCTCCAACAGCCATGTGAACTTTGATGTCTATGCAAGGAACAATCACCTCTTTCATTCATTTATTTTTACTGATTTTTTTCATAACCGATTATTTGCATTTATCAATGAAGGTTTTTACTAAGATAAATATATTTCTAAATTATAGGAAATTAACCCAAACAGTCGCCCGTCTAATTTCTTAAAATAAAAATAGACGGTGTATGTATACTATATGTATAATTCATGTATAATGTGTATAATTAATATATATTCTATGTATGGCTAGTAAAAATAAATAGTAAATCTTGCCAGCTATTTGTATAACATATAATCAATATATAATTTATGTATACCGGCTAGAAAAAGCAAATAGTAAATTTGGCTGGTCAAATTCAATATTTATTTTTTTTAGCTGATATATATATATATATTATACATACACCGGCTATTTAGGTTAATTCTTCTTTTCTTTTAACCTCAACTTTCTTCCTTCTAGTAGTTTAAAAAAGAAGGTATAATTGGAGATAAGTAGCTGTAAAAAATGATAAAAATATTGGAGAAAAAGAAAAGGAAAAAGTCTGCAGAGTTGTTAGGTGCTGTATACTGGGGGCCAAATGATAAAATGTCTATTTCTCTAATTAGTTAAATTGCTGTTCTCAGCCTCATCATCATATTCTCTCTGGCTTCTCATCCTTATCTTAACATCATTCCCTCTAGCGTCTTTCTCCAAAACCCAAAACCAAGTGTTCTCTTGCTGCAGAAAATCAAGAAAGAAAGGGGAAGAGCTACAAAGACTATTTTTGTTTTCTGTAAAGCTTGCTCATATATAGCCATGGCATTTGCAGGAACCACACAGAAGTGCATGGCATGTGACAAAACTGTTTATCTGGTTGACAAATTAACTGCAGATAACAGAATTTATCACAAATCTTGTTTCAGATGCCATCACTGCAAGGGCACTCTCAAGGTAGAATTCCTAATATTTTTTCCTTTTCATTAGAATCTTTTTCAGGAGTCTTTGGCTTAACCGGTAAAGTTGCCTCCATATGACCAGGAGGTCACGAACTTGAGCCGTGGAAACAATCTATTTCTGCAAGGTAAGGCTGTATACAACTTACCCTTGTGGTCCGGCCTTTTTCGGAACCCGGTAAAGTTGCCCACTATATGACCAAGAGTCACGGGTTTGAGCCGTGGAAATAACCTAAGACTGTATATAACTGACCTTGTGGTCCGGCCTTTTTCAGAATTCCGCAGATAGCCGGAGCTTAGTGCACCGGACTGCCCTATTAAAATCTTTTCCAAGCTTGGAACAGAAAAACACTACAGTTTTCTCATGTAATTCTTACTTATAGATTCTATTTTGTCTGTCATGGCAATCCCATAGCCATTTTACAGAGTTTCATCTACCTGGCAATGGAGAATTTTTTGTTCAGCTTAAAGTAGTTATCTTCCTCTCCTTCCTATCTATACAAAGGTTGTGCAAGATCCAACTCCAATGTTCATTTTCAACTTGGATTGGAAAATTCAGCAATCATCAGGATTATCTCATGCAAGTATTAATATGATATAACCATGTAACTCTCTGTAAAATGGTCTCAGGCTGGGTTTATGTGACTTGTTCAGAGTCAAATGAAGTAGATTTGAGTTTTTTAATTCAATAATACCAACTTATGTGGAGATGCTACTGTAAATTGTTCAATGCATTGGAGCTTACATACTAATTAGTGTTCTTCAATTGGCAGCTTGGCAACTACAATTCCTTTGAGGGAGTTCTATACTGTAGACCACACTTTGATCAGCTCTTCAAACAAACTGGCAGTTTGGATAAAAGCTTTGAAGGTAGAGGATAACATGGATAGTTACAAATAACATTTGCAAAACAGAAATTTTATTGACTATTCAAAATATTACAGGTACACCAAAAATTGTGAAACCACAGAAACCCATTGACAGTGAGGTAATTGACAATGAATGATCAAGTTGATTTTTTGAAACAGTAACCACAAGTAACTGACACAGAATATTACACTTCACTTAGTAAATGCTATTTCAATCTTTGAAACAGAAACCACAGGTGGCTAAAGTGACAAGCATGTTTGGTGGAACAAGAGAGAAATGTTTTGGCTGCAAGAAAACTGTCTACCCAACAGAAAAGGTAACATCAGCAATTAGCAATCTTTTTTTTACATAAACCAAAAGTTCACAGTTTAACACTGTTTTTTATGCTAATGTTGTGTAACGCCATATTAATGATTGTGGGAATAGGTATCAGTTAATGGTACGCCATACCACAAGATCTGCTTCAAATGTAGCCATGGGGGTTGTGTAATTAGCCCTTCTAACTATATCGCACATGAGGGGCGCCTCTACTGTAAACATCACCATATTCAGCTTATCAAGGAGAAAGGCAACTTGAGTAAGCTTGAGGGTGACCATGAGCTGAATTCCGTCACAACAACACAAGTTACCGCAGAGTCATAAACAGCCAACCAAGTCGATTACTCCTCAGCTGTCCGCAATCATGTCTTCCTTCCGCAGCCAATGTTTTCTCTCATCTGCTTCCATTACTTTGATGCTGAACTATATATTGTCTACTTCTGTGTGTAGATTTTTGACCTTTGTTTCTTGTGCTTCACTTGTATCGTGTGAATGTTGAATGAGATTGAATATAACACGGTTTTGATGTTGCATAGCATTCTTCCCAACCTCAAACTAGAGATGGAATTCTTTGTGTTAAGTTTCCCATTATCAGGGCAAGAAGAGACTACCTCAACAGCATAGACACTAATAATTCAACCCAAGGCCTTGCAGAAACTTTTATAGCTGTCACTTCTCCATTGCCAGTTTATCAAGGCTAGAGTGGTCTACCTGCTAGTAAAACAGAACAAATAGTTATTAACTGAAAAATAAAATTAAAAAATTCAACAACCTTACCAAGTTTCTCCATTAATGTTGTATTTTGCACCCTGCTTGTAGAATCATTCCGTCACCCACCTTTCATCCTTTCCCCTACCTGATAATTTATGGATAGCTATACATTATACCATTAGCACTCTGGAGACTTGACAGGCGGAGAAAAGCAAAACTGTTTGGTAAAAGAAAAGGCAAAAAATTGGAACAAGAGGCTAAAACAAAACTTCAGATGTAGAAACAAAAACAAAAGTTTTGTGAAGAATTACAAAACTCACTAGCCATTCAATTCAGGAAGTCCTTAAGAGATATATGAATATTTGGTGAGAGTAATGGGACAGAGGTTGCCAGTAGCTAACAACAAATTACAATCAGCACTGTGGGGAAGGGAATAAAGATGTAAAATGCCACACGTGCGATAAAAACTTTAAATGCTGATGAATGAGTATGTCAAAGCTTCAATATGATAGATGAAGTAATCAGCTAAGCATCTTTACACCCTTGACATGCGAAAATGAAACTGAAAGAGTTCAAAAGGGAAAGTATGAAGAGTAGGAAAAGAGTTCTATCCATTCAAAGAAAAAGAAGCTTGAAATACCTACGTTTACATTGAAATCAATTTTTTATTGTCACGAAATGTCACAACAAAGCCAGAATCTTGCCGGCATCAAGAACCAACTAATATGTACAAAGAATATAAATAGGAAATTTCCTTCTGCACTTCTGTTTGTCTGACTAATGTATGCAGCAAGATCAATCACTAGAAATATCTGCTGTGTCAAATATCTGACCATTTTGAGCAATATGCTTCAAGTCTATAATGTAATTGTCTCGCAGAAACCCATATCCAAATGTCCCATTTTCATACTGCCAAATCCTTCCCTCCGCCTGCCTAGGATTTACAGTGCTTCCTGCCAAATCAGGAATAACCAAGTCGTAGCTCGAGTTCATGCAAAGCATGCGCAAAACTACTCCTTTGTCAGAACTAGGCAGAATCTCACATGGGTCATCAGCTTCAGCAAGGGGCCGAATATGTATGCGACACTCATATATGTTTTCTTCTTCTGAAGATAAAGGCGACTCAATGAATGTGGTATTTGAAGTCCAAAATACTGGGGCATAGGCAGAGAAAGGTTTACATAATTCCACAACCCTTCTGCAAGCGATACCACCAACATCATCATAAGAGACAAGGAAGAACTCCAAAGTCATGTCGTCACAGAATCCCTGCAGAAAAGTAAAACCAAAATATCAGATAGGCAGGATTTTTGCAGTTAAACATGTCCAGATGTTACCATTCAGCAAAAGGGAAGTACACTGCATGTTCAAACTGGCAAACTGAATCCCCTGAGATTCATGCA
Organism: Nicotiana glauca; assembly: GCA_026770625.1. Classification (NCBI taxonomy): domain Eukaryota; kingdom Viridiplantae; phylum Streptophyta; class Magnoliopsida; order Solanales; family Solanaceae; genus Nicotiana; species Nicotiana glauca. The sequence continues at coordinate 141,809 of MU708644.1, read as the reverse complement.
GTTCATCATAACTCAATGGAAGTAAACCATGAGGATGATGGGATGATGTAATAGCATACACCATAAAAATGTCCAATAAACAGTTAGATATCTTTAGGGTAAGGACAAGAAGGGATACAGAAAGCCCTACAGCTGAAAAATTCCTCAGTAGAGACAGTAGGACACTTAAACCTTCAAGCAAAATCAGCATTTAATTCAAATGTACAAGTCCAGATATATGTATTGGTTGAGAAATTATTACTCAAATCATTTGGGGTTTCAAAAGTAGAAGTTACCCTTCAGGTTTCAGTCTGAGGTACTTGAATTTCTTATGGTAACAAGGCATCATTAGTAACAAGGTCAAATGGTGCTTCTTACTGAAAGGAATAAACTGATTAACAGAAGAATCACAAACATATCACTAGTAATCACCATACCTTCAGGTCATTATCAGAAAACACAATAAGGTTTCTGGTAAAACGAGTCAGAAATCAGTCCTTCAAGTACTTAATGGTTAGTGGCATCATAATGTTATAGATCTAGAGCTATGTTTATTACAGCTTAGGGGGTTTGAAGCACAGTTACCCTATCGGTTTGCAGCTAGGCTTTCAAATGCTAATATTCAATGCACTTCTAGTATTAGTCCTATACATCATGCCCTTACACTTAACTGAAGACTAAAAGTACTTTATGATCAATCAATTCGACACTTAGAATATGTACATGAATATTACCCGGTTAACCAACACAAGCGATAACATCTTATGATAAATCAAGGCTCTACCTAGTCAATACTACAAAGTTTTCCTCTTTACTTACTTTTACTTATACTTACTCAGTCAGCCTTTGGTTACACCTTAACCTGCTAGCTAGTTATCTCTATAAAGTTTGATGCTTTACTTATGCAAGTCATTAATAACAAACCAAAGGCCAAATTTTGATGGGGAAAAAAAAGGAATTGCTGATAAAGATCAAGTTTTGCCATAATATATAAACAGAAAGAAGCAGAACAAGACCTTCCACAAGCCCTGTAAAGGCCTGGCTGGTGTAGGCGAGCAATTCACGATTTTCACATAATGTTCAGGCTCCCACTTCCTTTTCCCCTGTCTTTCCTTCTCCTTCCTTCTCTGCCTCCTCGATGAACCGTTCCCACCGGGACTCGTCTTGTTGGCGAAATACTGATAAATCTCGGACATCAACCTATCTGGCAAGCTTCCAGGGGACCCACATAAATCCTCATACTCCTCTCCCCTCATGTTCCCTGAGCTTGAAACTTTCCTGAATCCTCCTCTATTCTGTGGAGAATTACAAGAATACCCAAGTGCACTGCCACAATTTTCTTCCAGAACAACATGAGTTTTTCCCATGAAATTCACATTCACCTGAATCAATTCACTCTCCCCAAAACCCAAATCATCAAAATTCATCACATTTTCAGATAACAACTCAACCCTCCCTTCTGTATCGAGGTAATTGACAATTTCACCCTTAGAGCTAAAACCCATCCATAAAAATGGCGACTTTATCACTCCATAAGTACAATTTCTTGCGGGTTTGACCCTTGAACCAGCGATATAAAATGGACCCCACTCAAATAAGATTAAAGGGGAATCAGTATCAGAATCAGCACCACTGAGGCGCCAGAATCCAATGAGATTCTCATACTCTAAAAGAGTATTGTAAAGAAGCTTATATGAGAATTTACCGTTATTAACCCATTTGTTAATATGGGTTTTGGATCCCCATTTGCGGTGGCACATGGAAAACCAGAGTCTTGGGTCATCACGGCAAAGAGAGACGAAGCGCTTTGAAGTGCAGGCGAAATTGGAGATATCTAAAGGGGTGAGAAATGAGAGGATACAGAGCTGCACATCTTCTGGGAAATCAGTGAATGATAAAGAAATGGTGTGAATTTCATCTGTTTTTGCCATTTTCTTCGAAATTGTCGAGATTCTTGATTTTTGCTATGGATTTAGGGTTTGAGAAAGAAGATTGGATTTGTTGAAGTAAACAGGTTTGGTTGAACAGAAGATAAAAGTAGGAGAAGATTTTGATGAGGGAATGATGCTATTTGGGAAATGGGATTATTCTCTTCTGATCTGTGATTCAAGATTTATGGCTGATAACTATCTGTGGATTCAGCTGGGAAACTTGCACGTAAAAGTAAACAAAAAATTTACTCTATGGAGTACTAGTAAATGGTAAACACTTACCCTGGTAAATTAGATTTAACAGAGTAATGATATTAGAGCATGTTGCTTATTTCGTTTTTCAGCTTACATCTAAGTTTAGAATTTCCGTAATTTGATAATGATAAAAAGTTATAGAGATGGCCTGCGAGGCGCTAATTCGGATATAGTCCGCTTCAATACCCGTGTTAGATATCGAGTGATAATTAAACCTAAAAAAAATGGGATATAAGGATATTCCAGTTTTTTTCCACCTAATGACTTAATTTAAAATAGTATGGTAATCTAAATTAAAGTAATTTGATAATCTAATTATGGCGTCTAGCTTGGAGGTGGTAAAATTGTTGTATTGAGGGATGTTTTGACAGGTATGTTGTTAAGATAAATAATTCAAAGGTATCAAACACAAACATCTCTTATTATATAGTATGTGGAATTGCCCGACGGTCTATTATATATCTTAAGTTTTGTAGGTTTGAGGAGACTCAGTGGGCGTTTGGACATAAGAATTGCAAAATTCCGAAAAAAGTGGAATTTTTTTTTAAAAGTAAAAATAGTACTTGAAAATTAGATGTGTGTTTGGACATGAATACCATTTTGAACTACTTTTAATTTTTTGAGTAATTGAAGTGAAAGTTTTGAAAATTAGTTTTTTGAAGTATTTAAAATTTTCAAAAAATTCTGCCCCATTTGGCTGTGAGTTTTCCCAAAATAAATTTAGGATTTATTTTCAAATCTCATGTTTGGCCATAAATTTTGCTCTTATTTTGGTCAAATTCCAAATCCCAAAATCAGCTATTGAGCTGATTTTGGGCCAAAATTCCAAAACTTGGGAATTATATACATGTTTCCCAAAATAAAGTTGGAAAATATGTTTTGAAAACGTATGTCCAAACACATTTTCATCTTCAAAACAAATTTCACCCAAATTAAATTTTTCAAAATAGATTTGAAATCTATGGCCAAACACTAGCTAAATATTCTCTGGGCGAGTGTCGGTAGGCTAATCGAGGTCGCATTCATGTTGCAATTAGAAGGATAATAACACAACTACAAAGTTGAAGTAACATAGCTAGAAATTAATAAAATGAAATAACATAAGATCCCCTAGAAGATTTAAAAAAACATAAGATCACACCAACCCAGTTTTCAGTCTATAGTTCCACAACTGGTGTCTTAGTTGCGCAGTGCTCCTCACTGCAACCAGTCATGCATTTTCCAAGGTTCTCTTTATCTGCTTTAAAACGTAATGAATAACAATTCGTATAGTTATGAACTTTTTTTTTTTTTCAATAGTAATGGTCATGAATTTCCTGCATTGGTGTAAAGCACACCCAACATTACAATCGTGATCAGTTTTTTGGGAAGAAGAAAGTGCAAATGAAGTGCATTTTGCAGCACAAGTGGAAAGACACATTGGAGGGTTCAAAACACAATCAGCAGTTTTCATCTCGTTGAGGCAATTACTTGTGCATTCGAAAAAATTCTCAGCTATAGACGATGTTGTTATAAAAAGAAATAAGAATGCTATCACGGCTAGAACCGCTTTCCCCTCCATTTGATTTTTGGCTCCTCAAGTGATAGCTAGTTTTTTGCTTACCTCTAATTAGGTATGTAAATTAAGAAAGGGGTTCCAAGACAATTTATAATGTTTATTTTTCTACGCTTAATGTGTATTACATGATTTAACCACTCACTATTTGATCATTTGTATTGTGTGTACACACCAGATTTTGACTCCTTTTATTAGCAACCTCAAGTTCATGTTAATGAGTCAAAAGGTATGATTCGACGTTTAACAATATCACGAGTGTTGTATTGTTCAAATATGTGAAACAAGAGGTAGTAACCGCAATCCGCAAGCTCATGTTAAAAATTTCAAAAGACATTAAACGTGATTCGACGTTAAATCACAAGTGTTTTATTTTTCCCCTTCAAATATCTGAAACGATAGAGATAGTAGGAGAAGTAATGTTGGAAACTAAACTAAGATTAATTAGTATTTCTAAATTGTCTAGGATTTGATATTTGGTAGTTTATTCAATTCATGTCTAGTTAGGTTTTGTTTATCAATTTTATATTGGAATATGTTTTTGGTTTTGTAGTATTATAAATAGGGGTGCTATGTAGCGATCCGGCCGGTTGTTTCATGAGTTACCGCTCCGTTTCCCCATTTCTACTTCTTTATGTGTTGTTCAGCTGTATTTCATCGCATCGTGTTGGTTAGTTTGGGTTCGGAGTGGTTTTGTAGAGAAATGAGTCCTTTTAGTTGGAAAAGTCAATCGGTAGTTGACTTGTGAGTAAACGATCTCGAAATTTGGTTTTTATGATTCGGATAGCTTAGTGAGGTGATTTGGGACTTAGGAGCGTGATTGGAAGGTATTTTGGAAGTTCAGGGTAGATTTAGGCTTGAATTGGCAAAATTAGAATTTTGGCTTTTTCCGGTTGGCAGTGGAATTTTGATATAGGGGTCGGAATGGAATTTCAGAAGTTGGAGTAGGTCCGTTGTGTCATTTAGGATGTGTGTACAAAATTTTAGGTCATTCGTAGGGGTGTGCATTCGAATCGGTTTATCGATAAATCGAATCGATTATTTGTTATCGAAATCGAAATCGAAAAAATCGAAACCTTATTCAAACGATAACGATAAACATATGTACAAATCGATAATCGATAAGTAATTATCGATAAGGGTCAAAATCGAATCGATAAATCGAATGCACACCCCTAAACTGTAGACACTTGTAAAATGAGTAATTACCTATTTGTGTAGATTAATATAACATACACAATGTATATATATTCCGCTACTATTTTGAAAGCGGCTATACAATATTATTTTCTCTAATCTATACCCTAAGTCCCATACCATATTATTTCCTCTATCACATTTAAGGAATGATCATATTTAAAGATCAAAGGAATGCATTTCAAATTAATGGAAAACAGAATTAGCCGTGATGATGTATTTTATTTTATTTTATTTTATACCGTTGGAGTGTTGGTGGCATACATTTGATCCCTTACTTTAGTTTTGTTGCATGTGCTTGTTGACAACATTTTTATGTTATAAATAGTGTTCGTCTTATTTTAGCTTCTTTTTGTCCATATTAGTTAGACGCGTTTATAGCGATATACTTTCCGTGGAATGCTGCAAAATTTCTTATTGGTGTAATCTATAACCGAATCGATAAGCCCCTAAAATCGACAAATCGAAATCGAAAAAATCGAAACCTTATTGAAACGATAACGATAAGCATATGTACAAATCGATAATCGATAAGTAATTATCAGTAAGGGTCAAAATCAAATCGATAAATCGAATGCACACTCCTAGTCATTCGGACGAGGTTTGACAAATCTTTTGATCGAAAGTGGAATTTGGAAGTTTTGGAATTTCTTAGGCTTGAATCTGATGATGATTTGATGTTTTGATGTTGATGTGAGTGTTCCGAAAGTTGGAACAAGTTTGAATGATGCTATGGGATATGTTGGCGTATTTGGTTGGGATCCCGAGGGCCTCGGGTGAGTTTCCGGTGGTTAAACGGATCAAATTCTTGTTTTGAAAGTTGCAGATTTTCCTTCAATTCTGTTGCAGAAGTTTCTTCTTCACGATAGCGTGAGGAGGCCCGCGATCGCGTAGAGCAGTTGTAGAGGCAGTCCAGGTTGTTCTTCACGTTCACGTATTTGGGGCTGCGATCGCGGGAGTTTGTTCAGGTAAAGCATCGCGAATTCATGGGTTAAGTCGTGTTCGCGTAAGGTTAAGTGGACCAAAGCGGGGGCCACGCGTTTGCTCATCGCGAACGCAGTCAGTGGTCCGTGATCGCGTAGGAGTGAGGGGGAAGAACATCGCGTTCGCGTGAAGTGGGTCGCGCTCGCGTAGAGTTATTTCAGGACCCGGCAAAGTTGTTCTTTGCGATCGCGATGCTCTTTCCACGATCGCGATTAAGAAATTTAAATCCCTCGGCAGAATATTTAAATAGCCATCTTCGCGAATTTTAGGCCATTTCTCACCATTGTCGGCCGGGTTTGAAGCTTTTTGAGAGGGGTTGACGAGGGAATCGAAGGGAAACACTTGGAGGTAAGATTTTTGAACTCAATACTCGATTCTATAGCATTATTTCACTGATTAGGCTTGAAATTAATGAAAAATAAGCGTTAAATTTGGGAAATAGGGTTTGGTAGTAAAGAGTGTAAATTGGGAATTTAAGGGGCCATTTGGGGTTCGATTTTGATGTTCTTGATATGTATAGACTCGTGGGATAATAAGGATTCTAGTGATGTATTTTTTATCGAAATCCGAGACTTAGGTCCGGGGGTCGGGTTTGGTCAATTTTGGAATTTTTGAGTAAATTTGGTTTTCTTGCGTGGGCTTTGTTCCTTTAGTCTATTTTGATGTTATGATTATGATCATGGATAGATTCGGGGCGAGTTGAGGCCGATTCGAGAGGCAAAGGCTTCAGAGCTAGAGTTTGGACCGGATTGAGGTAAGTAATGATTGTAAATATTGTCCTGAGGGTAAGAAACCCCGAATTTCACATTGTTGTGCTATTTTGAGGTGACGCACACGCTAGATGACGAGTGTGGGGTCGTGCATCGTTGGGATTGTGACTTGGAACGTCTCGTACGATTGTTAAGTTGCGTATTTGATTGAACACTGTTTAATATTATTGTGTTTTGGAAAATATTACTTTGTTTGGGGCTGAATGCCGTGTTTAGGCCTTATGCCAACTGCTTGGACCCTTAGAGGCTTTTTGCTACTGTTTCCTCACTGTTTTGATAATATTTACACTCAGTCATGCTATACTTTCACTGATTTTATAACTCAGATTCTATTTACTCCTTTTGATTTTATAAATGATATATTGAGCCGAGTACCTGTTTTACTGTTATTCCGAGGGGCATGAGTGAGTTCTGAATGAGTGAGGCCGAGGGCCTGTGTTGTGAAGATATCATGGGATCGGGCTGCGCCGTGTAGCAGGTTTTACTAATTTTTGATATATGAGAGGCTGAGGGCCTGATTTGTTATGCCACGAAATGGCTTATGTTAGCGCTTGGGCTGTAGGAGCCCCTCCGGAGTCTGTACACCCCGAGTGAGCACGGGTACCCAGTGTGTGTGATGTGAATTGCCCGAGGGCTGTTGTTGTTTCATATTATCGCCTGAGGGGCTGATTACGAGTGATTGTGAGGTAGCCCGAGGGACTGGTTCTGTTGATATTATACCCGAGGGGCAGTTTATGGTATTTGTTTTGCCAAAGAGGCTGTTTACGTTTCTATCCTTTTACTCACGGTTTTCATCACTCGTTTGAAACTATTGAAAGATGTTTTAAAAGGTTTTACTGGACTGAGTTGTTTTTACGAGTTTATTACTTTATTGCATTGTTTTGAGTTGGCGTATTCATATTACTCTATGCACCTTGTGTGCAGATCTAGGAGTCTCGAGTCGCGATAATGAGTGCTGATTAGCCTTCCAGTGAGTCTCCAGAGTTGACTAGGTAGCTGATTGGCGTTCGCAGCCCAGTGCTTCTCCTTTATATCTTATTCAGCTTTGTATTAGCATTTTTTTTCAGTCTATGTTGTCCTTTCTTATTCCGAGACGAGTTGTAGTTGCTCATGACTGGTGACACCCCGATGCCGGGTTGTGTTATATTTTTCTGCACTGTTTATTTTAACTTATATTATGGGATTTTAGCTAGTTAATAGCTTGAAATGACTTATTATAAATGTATGGTTGGTTTTGGGGTTTGTGTCGGCTGGCTAGTTTCACGATAGACGCCATCACGATCGGATCAGTTTTAGGATCGTGACATGCTATTACTTGTTTTTTGTTCTAGAGATTCAAGAGTTTATGAGTTGTGAAAACCCCTCCTACCAAGTTCTCTCCCTAGCTTAATTAATTTTTTCTATATAGCTTTTGCTAAATTTCTTGCTTGTGCCTAATATGTTCTTCGGGGTATTTCAATCCTTTAAATTGGTATCAGAGCCTGTGTGAGAATCTGTCAGAGTCGGTGGAGATCCTAAAAAAATTATGGATGCTCCATATTACATGATTGCCAAGTTTTCTAGTTTGATGGCAAAAATAATTTTGAAGATTGGCATCAATATATGAAATATTTTCTCAATGTTGCTGGATTATGGTCCCATTGTTGAAATATGATTTAAGGAACCCCCAGAAAGTGCAATATTGACATGTGATGCAGCTAAGCAATTAGAGAAAAATAGACAATTGGATTATAAGGCACGTTACTATCTCACCAGCATGGTTGAATTGCGTGTATCTAGCAAAATTTTGCATGCAAAATCAACTAAGGAGGCTTGTACAATCTTGGTGAATTCACATCGAGGTTCCACCGAAGTAAAGAAAGTCAAATTGCAAGAGCTAAGGAGACAGTACGAGTTGGCCCAAATGAAACCAATAGAGTCCGTTAAAGAATTCATTACAAGAATTACTAATATTGTCAATGGCATGAGGACCAATGGAGAATTACTAGATGGAGTTAAAGTGGTTGAAAAAATATTTCGGTCCATGAGTATAAAATTTCACACGAAGAAGGTGGTTCTTGAGGCTACTAAAGACCTTAGCACTTTTACACTTGATGATTTAGAAGTTGAATTGGTGACATATGAGATATCCCTAACTCAAGACACACTCGAAATTGTGGAGGAAGCGTTGCAAGCAAAGGTGAATCAACCTAAAGCAAAAGAAGAGACAAGTTATTCTAAAGAAACAAATCAAAGATACCAGAATTTCAGAGGTAGAGGCCGTGATAGAAGTAACTATCGAGGCAGCCGTGGTAGAGGTAATTTTTCTTATCAACAAAGAAATAGTAACAATTTTTATAAGGAACAACAAGGTCATCAAAATTTTTAAAGACGTGATAAATCTAAGATTCAGTGTTATAATTGTGGTAAATTTGGACATTATGAAAGCAAATTTTGGTCTAATAAATCTGGTAATAACGACGTACATACCAAGATGGCTGAAAATAATGGGGATAAACAAGAGACTTTATTATTTTCTAGTTCTGGGGTTGAAGAAAATAATGGAATGAATGGTTTATTGATTCGGGTTGCAGCAATCATATGAATGGAAATAAGAAATTATTCACTGACCTGGATGAAATATTTAGAGGTACAGTGAGGCTTGAAAATAATGCAAAGGTGCCTACTGTTGGAAAGGGAAAAATTCGCATTACTGTGAAAGATGGTTCTTCTAATTTTATATCAGATGTGTTTTATGTGATGAGTCTTCATCATAATTTATAGAGCTTGGGACAACTATCATAAAAAGGGTATGATTTGCATTTTAAGTATAGGATTGGCACAATCAGTAATGATAAATTTTGACTAATTGCAAAGTTTAACATGAACATAGTTGTTGTGGCCTCTTTTATCTCAATAGTGATAACTTACCTTGTTTTAGTTCTATAAAGTGTGATGATACTTGGTTGAGGCATTTACGTCTTGGGCATTTGAATTTTGGGAGTTTGAAATTTCTTGCAAGAAATAATTTGGTTGATGGTTTGCCTTCTATTGATTTTCCTGACAAGAAGTGTGAGTCGTGTATCTTGGGAAAGAAGTACAGAGAACCTTTTCAGAAAGGTAGAGCTTGGAGAGCTAATGAACCATTGTAGTTAATTCATTCAGATTTGTGCGCAGTTGAAGTTTCTTCTAATGGCGGTAGTAAGTATTTTATTACTTTCATTGATGATTTCAGCCGAAAGACTTGGGTATATTTTTTGAAAAATAAATCAGATACATGTGATATTTTTAAGAGCTTCAAAGTTTATGTGGAGAAGCAAAATGGGTGTTTTATTAAAATATTGAGGACTGATAGTGACACTGAATTTCTTGTTTGTGATGATTATTTGAAGAAGTATAGTATTAAACATCAATTGATAACTAGATATACACCTCAGTAAATGGTGTGGCTAAAAGAAAAAATAGAACAGCGATGGACATGGTGAGATCTATGATGCATTCCAAAAATATTCCAAAAGGTTTTTGGGCGGAAGCTGTGTCCTATGTAATTTATGTACTTAGTAGGTGTCCTACACGGTCCAATTTTGGAAAAACTCCACAAGAAGCCTAGACAGGTAAGAAACCAAATATTTTTTATCTAAAATTATTTGGTTGTCTTGCTTATGCTCATGTTCCTGATGCTTTGAGAAAGAAATTAGATGATAAAGCTGAAAAATATATTTTTATTTGTTATAGTCATGAGACAAAGGGTTACAAGTTATTTAATTTGATACATGAAAAGTGATTATTAGCATACATGTTACTTTTGATGAGCAGAGTTCTTGGGATTGGTCAAAGAAGGATCTTGAACCATCTAGGTCGCAACCAATAATTCCAGTCATAGAGGAAGAAAGTTCTAGCAGACATCAAGAGAAACATGTAGTAGATACTGTTCAAGCAGAGATGTCCAGTCGCCCGCAAAGACAACACCAATTACTGGCTCATTTGCAAGATTATGTTGTTGGCGATGATAATGATTTATCCGATGAAGATATTGTAAATTTTGCCTTATTTCCAGATTGTGATCCACTTACTTTTGAGGAAGCTATTAAAAATGACCGATGGGTTCATGCAATGAATGAAGAAATTCACGCTATTGAGAAAAATAATACATGGGAATTGACTACTTTACCGCCTCAAAAAGACCAATTGGAGTCAAGTGGGTATACAAGACCAAGTTCAAACCAACTGGAGAAGTGGATCGCTTAAAGGAGAGATTAGTTGTTAAAGGATACAAACAGAAGGTAGGTATTGATTACTCCTGTTGCTAGACTTGATACTGTTCGTATGATAATTTCTTTTCTGTCAATAATTGCTGGAAAAATTTTCAAATGGATATGAAATCTGCTTTCTTAAATGGTGTACTTGAAGACGAAGTGTATGTTGAGCATCTTGCTGGTTATGTCAAAAGGGTCCAAGAAAATAAAGTTTATAGGCTGAAAAAGGCATTATATGGATTGAAACAAGCACCTAGAGCTTGGTACACTCGTATTGATTCATATTTTATTCGACATGGATTTCAAAGATATCTATATGAGCATACTTTATATATCAAATTCAAGCCTGACGAAGATATTCTCATTGTGTACTTATATGTGGATGATTTAATTTTTACTGGCAATAATCCTAAATTAATTTATGAGTTTAGGGAGGCAATGATTAGCGAGTTTGAGATGACTGATTTGGGTTTAATGTCTTATTTTCTTGGCATTGAGGTATCTCAATTAGATAATGGAATATTTATCTCTCGAAAAAATATGCTGGTGATATTCTAAAGAGATTTAATATAGATAAAGCCAAACCAATTTTGACCCCTATTGAAGAAAAATTGAAGTTGGTTAGAGATGGGACTGGTAACTTTTTCGATCCTACATATTTTAGAAATTGGTCGGGAGTCTAAGGTACTTGACTTCTACAAGGCCTGATATTACTTATGGAGTTGGATTAATTAGCAGATTTATGAAGACTCCATGGCAATCCCACTTGCAAGCAGCAAAGAGAATGTTGAGATATATACAAGGTACACAAACTGATGGTATATTTTATTCAAAGACTAATGATAGTAGTGTTGTGGGATTTACAGTAAGTAATTGGACTGGTGATACAATACAAAGAAAAGTACTTCTGGCTATGCATTTTATTTGGGTTCTGGTATATTTTATTAGTCTTCCAAAAAGCAACAAGTTGTTGCTTTATCAACAGCTGAAGCAGAGTACAAGGCTGCACCAAGTAGTGCTACACAAGCATTGTGGTTAAGAAGAATGCTTGGATTTCTTCAACACAAGCAAGACAGTCCTACAACAATTTTATTGTGATAGCAAGTCTGCAATTGAGTTAACAAAGAATTCAGTTTTTCATGGGCTTAGCATACATATTGATATCAAATTTCACTTTATTCGCCACATGGTTCAAGATAAAGAGATAGTTATTGAGTATTGCAAGACTGGAGAGCAAGTTGCTGATGTTTTCACAAAGCCACTAAAATTGGAGTTATTCATCAAGTTGAAGAAGATGTTGGGCATGATCAAATTTGAAGATCTTGGTTTAAGGGAGATTGTTGGAAACTAAACCAAGATTAATTTGTATTCCTAAGTTGTCTAGGATTTGATATTTGGTAGTTTTTTAATTCATGTCTAGTTATGTTTTATGTACAATGGTAATAGTATATTGGTTTTTGGTTTTGTAGTATTATAAATAGGGGTGCTACTACTTATTTTTTCTTGTAGAGAGATTCAAGAGTTTATGAGTTGTGAAAAACTCTCCTACCAAATTCTCTCCCTAGTTTAATAAATTTCTTCTATATAGCTTTTGCTAAATTTCTTGCTTGTGCCTAAATTATTCTTCGGGGTATTTCAATCTTTCAAATAAACATCTCTCTCGATGATGTTTTAGAAAAAAAAGGTTATATGATATAGACCCAATTTTTTGACTTAATTATCTAGGTTTCAAATAATTTTATGATGAAAAAAATAATAATTTGATAATGTAATTATGATAATAACCTCAATATACCCAATATTATTTTACACTGTGGGATCTGGGGAGGGTAATGTGTACGCAAACCTTACCCTCGACTCAAGAAAGTATAAGCACTACATTAATGAAAATATAGACAAGAAGGGACAATATCAAAAAGCCATATAAAAGTATAATAAAAACAAAAAAGACAGTAAGGTGATCAACAATGAAAGAAAATAATAGTTAGTCATAAAAATCTTCTACCAACAGAAAGCGAGACTGCGTGCCAATACTACTATTATAAACACTCTAGACTACCTACTCTACCACCCTAATCATCGACTTCCATACTTTCTTATTAAGGTTCATGTCCTCGGTCAGTTGAAGCTGCGCCATGTCTTGCCTGATTCATCTCTCCCCACCTCTTCTTTGCCCTACCTCTACCTTTCCGTAGGTCCTCCAATGTCAACCTCTCACACCTCCTCACCTCTGTGCTCCTCCTCCTCGCATGACCAAACCACCTAAGTCATGCTTTCCGCATCTTGTCCTCTATATAGGCCATACCCACCTTGTCGCGAATAACTTCATTTCTGGTACTATCTAACTTGGTGTACCCACACATCTATCATAACATTCTCATCTCTGCTACCTTCATCTTCTGTACATGAGCGATCTTGACCAGTCAACACTCAGCCCCATATAACATCGTTGGTCTGGCCACCACTTTGTAGAACTTACCCTTAAGTTTCGGTGGCACCTTCTTGTCACACAAACCACCAGAAGCGAATTTCCATTTCATCCATCCCGCCCCAATATAATGTATGATATCTTCATCAATATCCCTATACCCCTGAATCATAGACCCAAGATACTTAAATCCTTCTCCTAGGGATGACCTGCGAGTCCAGCCTCACCTCCTCCTCCTCTCCTTGAGTCTCGCCACTGAACTTACAACTTCAAGTATTTTGTCTTGGTCCAGCTCAATTTGAAACCTTTAGATTCCAGGGTCTGCCTTCGTACCTCTAATTCCGCATTCACACCATCTCGCATCTCGTCAATCAATATAATATCATCTGCAAATAGCATGCACCACGACACCTCCCCTTGGATGTGGCGCGTCAATGCGTCCATCACCAAAACAAACAAAAAAGGGCTGAGTGCCGACCCCCAATGCAACCCCATCAACCAGAAAATGGTATAAATCTCCACCCACCATCCTCACTCGGGTCTTTACTCCATCATACATGTCTTTAATCAACCTAACGTAGGTAACAAGTACACCTCTAGCCTCTAACATCTCCACAATTCGTACGCTTTTTTTTAGTCGATGAACACCATATACAAGTCCTTCTTTCTCTCTCTATACTGCTCCATCAATCTCCTAACAAGTGGATGGATTCTGTAGTCGAACGCCCTGGCATGAACCCAAACTGGTTCTTGAAAATAGACACACTCCTCCTCACCGTTAGCTCTACCACTCTATCCCAGACTTTCATAGTATGGCAAAGCAACTTGATACCCCGATAGTTATTGCAATTTTGGATATCACTCCTGTTCTTATATATAGGAACCATCGTGCTCCACCTCCACTTTTTGGGCATATTTTTCGTTCTAAAAATGACATTAAATAACCTAGTGAATCACTCCAAGCCTGCCTTGCCCGTACTCTTTCAAAACTCTACCGGAATTTTATTTGGCCTGGTCGCTTTGCCCCTGCTCATCTTACACATAACCCCCTTAACTGCATCAACTATAATCCGCCTACAATACCCAAAGTCACAACGACTTCCGAAGAGTTCCAAATCACCCAGTACAATGCTCATGTCCCCCTTTTCGTTCAAGCGACATGAAAGTAAGTCTGCCATCTCCGACGGATAAGTCCCTTATTCAACAAAATTCTACCTTCATCAACACAAGAGAGGAACAATAGTACCTGGATTGCAGCCCTTGAAGTTCATGAAAATCGGGCAGTGATGGATTGCAACAAGCAGGAGCAATACTCTATGTATTTCTTGTTCAAATAGGAAGAAGAAACTTGGAATATTTTTGTGCTTTCTCCGGAATTTAGACCAACCAAGAAATCTAAATCAGAAATAGATGGAGTGGAATCTTGGAAGGGCTCATTGGCAGTCTAGGACTGGTGTTTGATGTTGAATACAAGTTACGCCCAGAAATGGTGTTTGATTTTGAAACAACATTTCGTGTAAAAAAGTTCAACGCAATTGAATTTTTTCGTTCGAAAATTGGAAGCAACTACCAATTCATACCTTTTTACCATATTACACCACCAGTGTCTGCTTCTTCATTCATTTTTCTTTTTGGCGATTTGCATAATCTACTTTTATTTTTTAAATGTATCACATAATGTCCTAATTTTCTTGTAGAATATTAGGAGGTTCTTTAGCTGTACGCCTTATGTATTGTTGATTGGATAAAATGCAAAGATATGGTGCAAACTGCAAAAATAAACTTACATTAAGAATGAAAAAGCCAAGAAGGATGCAGAATGCGAACTCTTAAGTTGACTATTCTTTCGAATTTAGGTTACTGCTGTTGAAAATTAATCCAGTTTGTAACTTCCTTTTTTCTCAATCCGCTACTCCGTTGATTTTTTAACAACTGTATTGGGAAAAAACTGAATTTATATTGAAGGTGACGTGGCATGACACGTGGACTGGTCAAATGGTCAAAACATGATGATCAGTTAGGAGGCACGGGCAATATCAGATACGAGGATAAGAAAGTTAAATAGGCACGGGATGCTATTCAAATTATACGAGCCTCGTATCTATTTAACTTAATCAAATCCAGGAGGTCAGAAGGAATTGAAANCTGCTTTATTATTCTCAAAAGTCTCTTATTCTTTTCGTCTCCTGATTATCAGTAACCCGATTTTTCTCTTAATTTCTAGTTGTAATCGAAATTCTATTTTTTGGTTAAACAAATTGGTTCCGTTACCGGGAATCTAATAATCTATTCCTTTTTAAGTTACATTATATTTGTTGTTATCATCATGTCAAGCAACAACAACAACAACAATAATGCTGATGAAAATCAAATCCATCAGAATCAAGGAGATTTACACAACATTAACGTAGTTCCTTCCCCTCACAATTCACCACATCAATCTCGTGAAGGTACTCCTGCACCAGAATCTCATACTGACGAGCAAGGAATATCTGAACATTTTGAGGGACCAGATGAAGCTTTACAAAAAATAATTGATGCACGGGTCAGCCAAGCTCTTCAAGCTCTAGTTAGCCGGTTACCTGCTGCACCACCCACACCTATGCCTAATAACAATACATTGGAGAATCCACGTTCCGGCCTTGTTAATTCTGCAAATGAGGGAACCCCCAGCGAACCACGAGAAACGGATCCAGGTAATACAAATAATTCTCATTTACAAAATTTGGTACTAACTTTGCAGAAACAGCTCAAAGAATAAAGCGAGCACATCGAGCAAATCCCTGGAGTAACCCCAGTAATCAAAGGAGTAGATGTGGATAAATACTCACAACAACCTTGGAAACCAAGTGCTGCTCCCCTTCCAATCCCTAAAAAGTTCAAAATGCCTGACATCTCAAAATATGATGGCACAACGGACCCACGAGATCATGTGACGACATTTACTACAGGTGTCAAGGGCAATGATTTAACCAAGCAGGAAATTGAGTCCGTGTTGGTCAAGAAATTTGGAGAAACACTCACCAAGGGTGCACTAACTTGGTATTCTCTTTTGCCTGAAAATTCTATAAACTCTTTTGCTGAGCTTGCAGATCCTTTTATTAAGGCGCACTCAGGAGCCCAAAAGGTTGAGAAGAGAATAGAAGACATTTTCAAAATCAAACAAGGGGACTCAGAATTGCTCAGAGATTTTGTTGATAGATTCCAACGGGAAAGGATGACTTTACCCCGTGTACCTGATAATTGGGCTGCAATAGCTTTTGCAAGCAACTTAAATGATAAAAGTTCAGAAGCCACGAGAAGACTTAAAGAAAGCCTTCGAGAGTTCCCTGCAACCATGTGGAATGATGTTTATAACAGGTACAGTACAAAGTTGCGAATCGAAGAAGATATCGTTCCTCGATTTCAACATGAAGAAAGGAGCAGTTCCAGGAGATCCGAAACCGTAAAAAGATCAGGTAAAAACAGGTACGATCCTTATATGGGTCCTGCAGGAAAAGATTCACGGTCAAAACAGGAAAATCAACGACATGATCAAAAATCAAGAAACAGGGAATCTGGTTCTTCATCAAGGTTCAGGAATGATCGAAACAGGCAAGAGTAACGAGATGATGATGGAAGTTTGAAGACAAGATTTGGCGGGTATAATTTCAATGTCACTACCTCCGAGCTCGTAGCTATTTTGAGGAGCATGGGAGATAAGGTACGGTGGCCGAAAAAGATGCGGTCAAATCCAAATAAGCACAATCCAGATCACTGGTGCGAATTTCACAATGATCACGGGCATAAGACTTCAGAATGTAGATTCTTGCATAGCGAAGTGGACCATCTGTTGAAACAAGGGTATCTCACTAAGTTATTTAGTGAGAAAGGTAAGCAAGCCTACATGAAAAATAGGCAAGAACCACCAAAGCCCCCATTACCCAAGAGAACCGTGAATGTTATAAGCGGGGGAGAAGATATTTATGGAATAACATATACGGCTTCAAATAAAGTTTCTAAAGTAACAAAAACGCACGGGAAGCGAGTGCGACAGACCTTAGAAGATGAAAGTATCACTTTTGNCCCCCCCCCCCCAACGATGCACTGGTAATATCTTTATTCGTACATGATACTAATGTAAAGCGAGTTTTGATTGATCCAGGGAGCTCTGCAAATATCATCCTGTTAAGGGTACTACGAGAAATGCAAGCAGAAGATAAGATGGTTCCAAAGGCGCATACTCTATCCGGGTTCGATAATTCCAGCGTAGTAACTAAATGAGAGGTAATTCTAACAACTTTTGCAGAGGGGGTTGAGAAAGATACCAAATTTCAGGTAGTAGATATGGAGATGGCCTACAATATAATCATGGGGAGACCATGGATTCATGATATGGACGATGTCCCATCAACTCTACATCAAGTTATGAAATTCCCATCACCATGGGGGATCTGCCAAATTCGTGGAGAACAATATACAGCTAGGAGTATTAATATTGTAGCAATTATGAGTGCTGTAAATAAAGTTGAAGGAGTCATAGATCAGACCACAACTGAACAAGGAAAGACAGATTTAGACTCGAGACCTGATACGATTCAAGAACCTGAAGAGAAT
>MU708644.1:67827-113980 GCA_026770625.1 Nicotiana glauca | reverse complement strand
AACTTATTTACTGCTTTATTATTCTCAAAAGTCTCTTATTCTTTTCGTCTCCTGATTATCAGTAACCCGATTTTTCTCTTAATTTCTAGTTGTAATCGAAATTCTATTTTTTGGTTAAACAACAACCAAGAGGTTGTGAGTTCGAGTCATCCCAAGAGCAATGTGAGCAGTTCTTGGAGGTAAGGATGCCGAGAGTCTATTTGGAAACAGTCTCTCTACCCTAGGGCAGGGGTAAGATCTGCGTACACACTACCTTCCCCAGACCCCGCTTGTGGGATCATACTGGATTGTTGTTGTTGTTGTTGTTGTTAACATACATCTTCTCCCTTTCATTTTTCTAGTAATAGGACAGCCCGGTGTACTAAGCTCCTGCTATGCCTGCATTTTTGCAAGAGTCTATTTCCACGGCTCGAACCTGTGACTCCATTTTTCTAGTGACGATGGTTTTCATTTTAACTTGAAAGATTGTAGATAAATATTCACTCAACTACTCATAGTTTGTTTTTGTAATTACTTTATCATGTTAAAAACTTTTTGTTTGTGCTTTTTTTCTTTTATGTAACTTACCACAATGCATGTAAGTAAATCTATACTAATTAAACAAAGCTAGAGGAATTTCACAGCTCATTAATTCCTTGTAGAATAAAAGATAACACATGAGTCTTCTTTCCTCCTCATCACAGGCTAGTAGAGGAGAGCATACTAACTTAGGGGTTCATCTTCAAGTTGCCTATAATGATATTATACACAACAAATATCTCCAGAAAAAGATTTTAACATTTCTTCTAACAAATGGTTATCCTTCACATAACATTACTTGAAATTTTTTTTCAGGCATCAATGGCACTTGACTTGGACATTCTAAAGTCTTTGCTCCTGCGAGATTGTTCGCCTGATAATGATTTACTACCATCCGAAGGATCTTTCATTTGTCGCAACCTCAACGATGATTTTCCAGAAGTCTTGTGATCAGCAACCTCAAACATATGATTCAATGAATCTTCTATATACTCAGGTGAAGGATAGGATTTGACATGTAAAGAAGACGCGAAATTGTTTAAGAAATCGGTATATGAAGGCACGACAAGCTTTACAGTAGCCTCTCTCATTTGCTCTCTCAAGTCTGAATCAGGTATGCGGTAAAAGCTTTTATGCCTTTGAGTAATGTCATCAAATCCTTTACTAAACGCCTCCATTTTCCCTCGTACCATAGCAGTAAGTCCGTCTTTATCAACTCTTTTAATATCCTCTTTGTCCAGCAGCCTTACTAGAGAACCCCAAGCTTGTTTTTGATATGAATAAGCTGATTCTTCAGCCACAATTTTGTATGTCTTTTTCATATACTGATCTCCCATCAGCTTCCCGAGTTCTGTACTTCTAGTCCTCATGTAAATGTACCAATAAGTGTTCATGACAAACACGTGAGGCAATACTTTGTCTTTATACCTCAGTTTTTTGGATTCAATATTCCTCCGGATGGCATCCATGATGTTAAACATGGCATCTTTCAGCAAGTTTTCATCCGTTTCGGTTGTTGAAAGTATTCCAGCTTTCCATAGTTGTTCTATCTTGAGAACTCTGACCATTGTCGTGCTATAGGCATCCGTTAGAAGGTATTTAAGATAGTTAATAGCGTAACGAACAAGTTTTGGAACTGAACCATCTTGTGGAGGAAGAACATCCTGATTAGCCTCAATTTGAAGGCCAAGCTCAAAGAAGACTTTGGTTGAGGAATGTACAAGCAGTTTCTCCAGTTCTCTGAATCGCGACCAGATATCAGCACCAGCTTCACCAGCGAAAATCTCAGAGAACTCGGGTTTTAGCCTTTCCAATGATTCAAACATATCTAAAAGCTTGAACAGCTTTTGGGGTTCTTTTTTGCTTCGTGCAACCCCTTCCCCGAATCGAAAGAAGACAGCCATTATCTTGTCGGCGATCTTGACAAAACACTCTGGCCATATTACTCCATCCATTATTGTCCCTAAAACTTGGCAGCAGAGTTTCTTTTCTGATACAAATACATTTTTGATAGCAAGTTCAAAGTGTTGGATCCAAAGGGATATTGCTGTCTCTAGACTCTCCCATTCCATCTCATCGATTTCTTCTGGACTGTATGTTTTTAGGTACTCGGGGTTCAGTCTCATCAATGCTTTGGCTGCTCTTCTATACCTTACCTGTGGGATAAAGTAGAATACCATAATCCAATAGCTGTATACATCAAATCTTAAGCCATTGAGCAATCTAGAAAGCTGTTGGATTGAACATATAATAACCATCATCAAATAGTTTTGTTGACTAATTCTTCATCAAACAATCTAAGAGAATATAGACATTGGATCAAGAAATTTCCTATTTAACTTTCACTTTCTTTATCCATGCTTACCAAAAGATCCAGGAAGAATAAATGCAGCGATCAGTGACAAACCAAGTTAATATCTATTGTGTGCGATGAAATTTATTCAATATGAAATGAGGATTTAATCAGGTGATACTCAGAAGAGAACTTGGTCGAGAATCAGGTTTAACAATGTAAGGCAGCTAGCACAATATCAATGATAAACCAAGCTAACATGTATTGTTTGCAGATGATATCTAATAAGCCAAGTTAAAATGAGGATTTAAATCAGGTTCCTTTAGATCCACTGCTCTAGGCTAAGTAAACACTTGAAAATGTTGATTGGCACAAGGAAGAACATTGTCGATTGTTAGATTTTAATAATCTAAGTCTTCTAGCACAAAACTCGCATCAAGGAATCACTAATCAACATAAAAATGAAGCTTAATCCTATGTTTAATCAACATAAAAGTATAAAAGTCATCTAATAAACATATGTTACTACAAGTTATAAGTTTGATTTCAAAGCCTATGCTTATACAATAGCCACTTAAAGTAGTCAGGACATGCAGTGTTGAAGACGTAATTAAGTAAATAAAAGTGTGTTCTGTCTAACAAGTTAAGCCTTCAAATGAGGTGATCACACAATTTAGCATATAGATCGACAATCACAGATATCATATATAAGCTAAATGCTACTAGAAAATAAAAGAGACATCCCTTACCTTCACAAAAATATCAATGCATATGTCAAGACAGTCATTTGCAGCCAGGGTCTGTGAGATTTTAGTAAGCAGTTCAACTTCTAATTCACTTCCTAAATCTCTTGGCACCATTTCAGCAGCAACATCATCTTGATCATCACTATCAACTTTTCCCTCCATAAAATTCCTATGCCTCATCTTATTCAACAAACTCTCATATTCATCTTGCAAATTCAATAAAGCATCATCAAACAGCCCATCAAATCTCATAGCATCAACTTCAGTTTCACAAAGGGATTTAAGGGTAATCAAAGTTTCCCTCAATCGACGCGTCCTGAACTGATCAGTAGCTTTAGTCCTACTTAAAAACTCCACCACTTCTTGCAATTTTTGAATAGCTGGCTCACACTCTTTGCTTATTGAATTAATAGCCTCATTCAAATTCTCCACTGTGTCTACATACTTGATCAATTTCTCGAGCCTTTTATTCGACGATTTGTCATTAGATAATTTAGAAGCATGGTCAAGAAGTGTACGCTGGAGGGATTCAGAAAGTTTGAAACTTTCAAGAAGTGAAAGAGCTGGAGAAATTGCTCTGTTGATTCTTGTATCAAGGGCTTTGTTAGCAATTGAAAGAGATTGTAAGGGAGCTATTCTTGTAGAAGCAACGGATAGATTTTCTTGCATACCATCAAATTTATCTTCCATTTCTGCTAAGCTTGTTTCAACGTTGAATGAGATTTGAAGAAGGTTGTTGAGATGAGAACAAGCTTCTTTAAGTTTGACAAGCATTTGATCATCTTCTTTTAGCTCCTCCATTGACATTGTTTCAGTAATTGAGTTGGCTGATATTTTTATTTTGCGGAGTAATTAATATTCCAATTTCTGTGGGAGCTTTAACTGAATGGAACAATGGCAAAAGAGGAAGAAGACAAGAGAGAAGATACCGATGACCAAGTCTCGAAGAGAACGAAAGAACAAATGGCAATGAGCAGGAAGATACATATGACAATAATTCGGACATTCCCAATAGATTTGCCGTTCGATCATATGTCTTTGCTTGTCGGATGTGAACTTAATTTCGATAAAGTCAGGATATAACAAAATTATGGATTTCATTGGACGGTCAGTTTAATACTCATCTGCCTCTTGACTTTTGATGACATTTTACTTCTTCTTTTTCGAACAATGGAACATGAAAGTTGCTTAGTGGTAACTATAGAAAGAGAAAAAATTAATTTTGTCTTACTGAAATAAGGAACAGAGTAATTTTCCCCCGGAAACATCACACTGCTAAAACGTCATAATTCGAACATGAAAAATTTGATCTACACTTGACGCAGACCTTACCTCCAAGAACTTCCCACCTTGCTCTTGGGGAGACTCGAACTCACAACCTCTTGGTTGGAAGTGAGGATTGCTTACCATCAGAGCAACCCCTCTTGTCTTAAGTTGAGCATGTTCATTAATTAACTACAATTATGTAAAACAATTTAGGTAAGACATGATAAAAATTTACTCGAACCGAATGTATACACACAATTTTATTAAGTTAACCATAAACAACAAACTAAAGTTTATTAGGAGTCCTATTTTTAAATAATAATTTTTTAAAAAAATGGAGTATATCTAATAAGGCACCATGATAAAATTCAAGGTTGTCCTCACATTTCTATCTTTTATTTCCCTCATTTCCTTCTAACATTGGTCTCACTTTTCATCGCTGATTTAACAAGAAGCTGAAGTTTACTTTTTCAATGATGCAATTGCAAAATTAATATACAGTACTACAATCTTATGTTAGAAAATGAGTTAGTATCTCAAAAGGAAGTGTTCGAATTCTTGATTAAAATTGTCTAGATCCATTTCTATTTGCATTTAGTGTGTTTATTACACATAATGAGTAATTATTTTTATTCTAGTCGCTAGCACATTATGACCAATAATTAGTTATTATAATATTCTTATCTTTCCTTAACCATATATACATTTTTCATTCTTCTTGTGAAGATGAACAAGATTATTCCTTTTGTGAGTGAGATTAAGTATACAGAAAATACTCTTCTTCCTTTTGCTGGATTTCTAATAAATCTTTGTCAGTTTATGCTCCTAGTTTTAAACTAGAAGAACTTGTTTAATCCTGGGGGATACATTCAAACTGGGTGAAATATCCTTAAGGACAGTGTCTTTTGACACGCCTCAAGCTTTGAAGAATTCCCTACAATTTTTGTGATCAAGTATTTCCCGTAAGATTTACAACAATTTTAAGGATATTTTTACTTTGTCCTTATGGAGAATACTACTTATGGAATTCTGACGAAATTTAAAGACATACGGTAATATCTTCCGCTTGATATGTTTTTGCATAATATTATATCTAAGTGTCATGTATGCATAGTTGAACTAATATATATATCTTCAACACTTATTCTTTCATGCTTATTCTCGTGAGAATGTAATAGGCAGATAAATTTTGGCCTTAAGATGATATATATAATCTCCTCTAACTGTAGTAGTGTTTCGGCTATGCGTTGTTTGCTGTAGTGGATTTGTAGCGTGTTATTATTTATATGCATTTTGTATTGTGAAAGAGAATGCACGTTATCTCTTTAGTCTTATAAGTGATGCTTTTGTAGTTCTCTTTATCTTGAGTGTTTAAATTGTTCTCTCTTAACATTTTAAAGAGGAAATATGTTATTTGTTTTGGGTAGTGCTAAAACTTAATTTCCTAATGCATCAATATTTTACAGTTTACTTATATTGCTAGAGATCATAAGTGATCTATTGAGTTATTCTAAATCTGACTTTGTCAAAATGATTATTATACATATATCTAAAAGAACTTATATATGTATATTATTATCGATTGCTTTTGTCCGCCCTTGCCTTCCTGAAAATAATTTTTAATGTCAATGTGGAAGAGCCATACGTAATTTGTGATTCTTGTGGCGACAGTATATATTGGACAAAGTATATTGCATTTTGGTAGAAGTACTTTATGTAACGATCCGACCGGTCGTTTTGAGCCTTAGCGCGTCGTTCGGCCGTTTGAAGCCGTGAGTAGCTTCACTTCAGGAATTATGACTTGTACGCATGATCGGAATTGAAATTCGGGAAGTCCGGAGTTGATTTGAGAAGAAAATTCTCATTTCAGAAGCTTTAAGTTGGAAGAATTGACTAAGGTTTGATTTTTGAGTAAACGACCACGAAATCAGGATTTAAAGGTTCCATCAGGTTTACATGATGATTTTGAAATCGGACGTATATTCGGATGGGGTTTTGGATAACCCGGGAGCATTTCGGCGCCTATTGTAGAAGTTGGCATTTTGAAAGAATTTCATAAATTTGGGTTGAAGTGCATTCCAATGATATCGATGTCCGTTAGAAATTCTTAGTCTGAAATAGCTCTATATGGTGATTCTGGTCTTAGGAGCACGTACGGATGTGGATTTGGAGGTCCGTAGGTCATTTCGGGATCATTGGCAAAAGTTAGAAACTTGAATGCTTTTATGAAGTTTGACCGGGAGTGGACTTTTTGATATCGGGGTTGGATTCCAATTCCCGAAGTTGGAATAGATCTGTAATGTCGAATGTGACTTGTGTGCAAAATTTATGGTCAATCGGACGTGATTTGATAGGTTTCGGTATCGAATGTATAAGTTTGAAGTTCTAAAGTTCTTTAAGCTTGAATTGAGTTGTGATTCATGATTTCAATGTTGTTTGATGTGATTTGAAGACTTGACTAAGTTCGTAATGTATTTTGGAACGTGTTGGTGTAATTGGTTGAGGTCCAAGGGCGTAATGTATTTTGGAACATCCCTTTGGGCGAATTTCGTATGGTCAACGGATCGAGTTTCGACTTGGAAGAAATGTCAGAGTTGTTGTCATATGGTATAACTGCACATGCAAGGTTTTGTCCGCATGTGCGGAGCTGCAAAAGCAATGTTGGGCGAGCTGGGCAGGAGCGCAGGTGCGAGGGAATGTCCGCACATGCGTAGGCGCAGATGCGGAGGGGAGATCGGAAAAGCAGAAACACTTATTTGAAAGCAAAAGCGGAGGCTGCTGGGTTGAGTTACAGCCACACCTCCGACGGATTTTTCGCAGGTGCGGAGCCGCAGAAGCAGCTGTTGGACCGCAAGTGCGAAGGATGGGCTGGGCACTGTCCTCTTTAAAACGAAGGGTTTGGCTCAATTCCATTAATTCATTTGGTCCATGAGAGCCAATTTTGGAGCAATTTAGAGTTCCATCTTCATCAACTATTATGGGGAAAGTGTTTTCTTCACCTTGTGAGTTAAATACATGATTTATATATGGATTTAAGCATGAAAATTTGTAGAAAATGGATTTTTTGATAGAAAACTTAGAAATTTGATATTTTTGAAAGGCCATGAATTTAGGTATGAAATTGAGAATAAACTATATATTTGAGTTCGTGAGGCTATAGGTAAGGTTTATCTTCGAAAATTTTCGGAACTCGGGCACGTGGACCTGAGGGTGATTTTATCGACTTTTCGAATGGAGTTGAAAATTATTATAAATTGAATTGTTATGAGTATTATAGTATATTTTTATCGGGTTGCACATTGTATGACTAGTTTTGGAGCGTCGCGCGTCGGTTTGCGGTGTTAGAGAGGCGTTGGAGCTGGTTATGGGACTTCAGAGTGAGGTAAGTCTCTTGTCTAACCCTGTAGGAGGAAATTTTCCCTAGGTGTTGTAATTGAAGTGTGCTACTTGTTGTAGGGGACTACGTATGCGCGAGGTGAAGAGAGCCCGTACGTAGCTACATTCATGTTATTGTCCGGGTAGACTTAGGCTCATATCATGCTATAGCTGTACTATTTGATCAGTCTCTTGCCTATTAAATTCCTCTATTTTACGTTACTGCTTGAGACTAGAGTTACTATGTAGAGACTTCAGGAGTTCATGATTAGTCATTGAATAATTGTACCCCTCTTACGAAATGATATATGTTTCATTGAAAGGTTTTGAAAAGAAATTATAACTCACACATTTATTCGTGAGTGGGGTCAAGGAAAGCTTCTTATTCTAATAGGATCGGGTTGTTCGCCTCGGCAGAATTATGTACTTCACATATTATGGTATCGGACCATTCGCCTCGGCAGGATTTTGTACCACACTCTCATGGGTGCGGGATGTTCACCTCGGCAGTATAATAGATGCATCTATGGTTCAAGCCGTTCGACCCTCGGCAGTGCACAGATTATGATGGGATCGGGCCGTACGCTTCAGCATTTCTAAATATATCCTCGTATAAATCATGTGTAATATTTGGCAAGAAGCCAGTGTACCAGTGAGCCTTCTTCCTGATTTGAGCTATAACAACCTATTTGGTGAGGACCATCACATATATCCTCGTATAAATCGTGCGTATATATATATGCTCTTGTTGAGAAGGAATTTATTAATGGAGAGTTTGAGTTATTACAAAGAGAGAAATTTTACCACGTACTTATACTTGTTTATTTCATTTATTTACTCTGCCTCATATTTATTTACCTCTTTACTGTACCTGATATTATTAAGTGTCGATGTTGACCCCTCGTCACTACTACTTTGGGGTTTGGCTAGATACTTACTGGGTACACATTAATTTACGTACTCATACTACACTTGCTGCACATTTTGTGTAGGTACATTTATGTCTGGTGGTCCTACAGGCAGAGAGGTGTGGTTACTTGCGGGGAATTAGGTGAGTTGCATCCTATGTGACGAGTCTGCAACACGCAGAGTATTTATATTTTTTCCTGTCCAAATTTGTATTTCAGACAGATGCTGTATTTTACTTTACTTCCTAGTTGATGCTCATGAACTTGTGACACTGGATTTTAGGGGCATTTATGAGTTATTCAATAGTGTAGTTGGGAAAATAGTATCATTTACTTTGTGAAATTTATTCCTTATTATTTGATGAAGGAAAAATTATGATTTTAAAAATACTAAAATGAGTAATGAAGTTAATTATTTCTCGTTGGCTTGCCTGACAGCTGTGTTAGGCTCCATCATGACCATTAAGGGATTTTGGGTCGTGACAACATGGATCAGATCACTAGGTTCACTTAGGTCTCACAAGTCATGAGCAAGTCTATTAGAGTCTTGCGGATCGGTACAGAGACATCTGTACTTATCTTCGAGAGGCTACATGGCTGTTAGGAGCACTTCCCTTCTTGACTCCTCATCGTACGATTTGACTCATTTGAAGCTTGTGCCTTTATTTCTTTCCTATTTAATCTTATGCGACGTGAAGCGCTTTTTATAGATTGGGAATCGAGGAATTTTCATGGTACTACAGACGTGGTGCATGATGTTTCTACATGCATATTTGATTGGGCTATTATCATCGCCTTGCGGAAGGTCGCCATGTCGTTTCAACTCAATATTACCTAAGGATTTGATATTTGGCATTGATTTTTATGACGATTCGTGTGTTGCTATCGCATAGTGTTTGTGTAAGGGTAGGATGCTTGTCTATGTGCCGGGGCAGTGAATGAATTGAAAGGAGGTTTTACTTAGTGTATGATTCAGAGGTTCAGTATTTTATTTCTGGCGGAGGAAAGGAAGTCGGACTATGAATGTTCAGGTTGGGATAATGGAGTAACGAGACTTTGTATTTTCAAGCCTGATGGAATTCTCAATTGTGATGTGATGTCATCGTCCTTGTTGAACACGTTAAGGTTTGCCGGTGTTAAGGTCTTCTTTAATTCGCCTTTGGGGAAGAGTATTGTGTAATGGCACTTCGAAAGCGGCCGTCAGAGGTCGCAGTGTGCTGTGGTTCAAAATCAAATCGGGGTTCCTAGAGTTGATGGCTCGAGGAGAATGATCTTTAGAAAGGTTTAAAGTTGATAGTGATCTATTGGTACAAGTGCTACAGAGATAGATTGATTTAAGGCAACAGCTGGGCAGCGAAGGATGAGAAAAGATATGTGGGAGGTATCTTGCGGTGGCTAAATTTCTAAAAGGTCAAGTATGAAAGATAGAAGTCGAGTAGCTGCTTAAAAGAAAAAGGGTTTGACCAAAGTGGGAGAGTGACGGAGTAGCATATGGGTTCTGTGGTAGGATAGCTACACGGCTTGAGTGAAGTTTAGAGTGATTTGGGATTCATGGTGGGCAGTGATTAGGTCTATAGACTTAATTTGGTATATTGGCTACCATATGGAGGAAGATTAGATATGACGGGAATGAGTAACTTGATATGAAGAAGGATATAACATGACTTTAGATTGGAATGTATTGTCACACCTTTAGTTGATGTCAATGGGTAATGTGCTCGGTGCAACATCGATTGAAGATTTCGTGGAATTTGGCGGGTCGATCACGCGAGGTCATGTCAGAGAGGAAGAATGAATCATGGTGGGTTCTAGAGTTATGTAATAGTAGCTTCAAGCTAAGTGGGATAGCCCCACCGCCTACGGTTGGATTGCATGGTTGTCTACTTGTGGGGCTTTTAGTTATAGACATATTGGTGAGTTATTACGACTAAGGAAAGAGGACATCAGTAGTGGTTTGAGCAAAGGATTTGAGGAATGTGTGCTATCATTCGCCTTATCAATTTATGTTTAGGCTTGGGGAAGACTCAGGATTTATGCTTCGTGTAGAGGTGATTTACAAGAAAGGTGATTCAGCCGGGTGTTTCTTTGAGAGGGTTTTCATGTGTTAGTGGAGCCTTGGAGTTGATTATATTCGGGACCAAGTCAAAGTGGGTGACTCTCAACAACGGTCATAGTGGATTCAAAATTTAAAGTGTGGTGCCTAAGGATTACGAGTCCGTAGTATGGTTGAGTATCGAGCTTTTGCAGCGGATTCTGAAAGGGGCTTGGAGTGTTCTATGTTATCTTTGGTCTGCAGTGTAACATGAGAGGAATGAGAGAAAATGACTTCAGATTCATAGAAAAAATATCAAAATGGGTGTACCAGTGGAAGATGCAAATATGTACACAAGGAAGGTATGAGATAGTTCGTGGGTTTTGAGACGACGTGATATCGTGAAATAAGGTCACTCTGGATGAGTACGGATTTGGGTTCATGATGTTTTGAATGGGGCTATTATTATTCCCAAGGCAAGACCAAAGTAAATTAGAAGAAGTCAGATCGGTTAGCAATGGTTGAATTGGTATGATGGTGGTAATGATCAGTTCCTTCAGCGTGTTAAGTCATGCATGTGATTTATGGTGGTGTATGAAAAGCTTGACGGCCGCCATAGTTGATTTTATTAGGAGGCATTAGAGTATTATGGAATGTTATATGTAGATGGATCCCGGAAGAGTTATGGTGTTTAGACCACTACTTGAGGGTTGTATTTTCGACGGTTATGAGGATCCGGTCATGTATTGCAATGGTCCTCCTGGAATAAGTAAAGTCAAAGGTTTCTATATGATGAAGTGTGTATCATATTAGTGGTTCAGGAATTATGATAAAATTCTTGGGCCCTCACGTATCGGTAAAATAGGTGGGGTGACCGACATAAAATTTAAAAGTTGAGGATCAAGGTTGCGGTTCGGTGTTGACAAGAATGTCATGAGCTCGGATGAGCAGGAAAGAATTCAGATGTTTAGAATAGGTTGGTATTGTCTTCACTGTCACCTGAGATCGGTGTCATGTGTAAGAGGCCTTGTGTACGGATTTGCGGGTCCTTGATTTGCTTTACAACATTAGTATGGCCTGTGGTATGGATGTGCAGACTTGTTACCTGGTGCGGAAGGTCGTGGGAGTATGTCCCACGGGAAGATTGTATAAGTGTGACATGTAGTCACTTGATTGATTGAAGATCGAAACCAAGTGTGGAGATTTTCGGTACTATCACTAATGTGAGAGTTTAGGCCTGAAAGATGCTTTACTCAGTTGGTTGTGAATTGCGGAAGTTTGTTCCGAATTCGACGATTATTCTTGCGTGTCATGGGAGAAAGATAATTGTGGATCCTTGAAAGGGTATTGGCCCAGTATGGTACGGTCAAAATCGGCTTGAGGTCCGTGGATGGATCTAAATATGAACGCAGACTCTATATCAGGCCGAATATGCTCATTTCAGCATAGCGTTGTTTATGGAGGAGTATTCGGATGTTAGATGTTATTTTGTCATCGGCTATTTCATATAATATTGTATTGTGCCATGTGGGTTGTGAGGCGGTTTGATTATTCACATTCGTGTTGAGATCCCATGTAATTTGTGGTGTTGTGATAGTAGGATGGCTCTCGAGATACATGTCAATTATTGCACCATAGTTGTGCTTGAGTTTCGTGGTATATGGCGCTATCCGTCTCCCTAGGATTTGTATTATGCACTTTGCGTGCTTGTGGTTGATATTCGGTTATTTCGCAGGTATGAGCATTTTAGATCGGTAAGTATTTCCTTTACAGATTATTATGTGTGGATCGGGTTGCACGCCGTAATGGTATTATGTGTGGATTGAGTTGCACGCCGCAACAACGTGATGTTGAGTACAGTTTTCCATATCTATTATTGTGTGTTTTATTTCTCATTTTCTAAGGAGGGATTCATAACATCTCCTCGGTTGTCTAATTAGTTATGTGGGTTGAGTAGTTCTTTCCAAGGTTCATTTTTCCTTTGGTATCACATTCGAGTTTGTAGCTTGTTGGCACATTGTGGCATCATATGAGACTCCACCTACCCCGTCCACCTCATCCTAAATAGAAATATAGTTAATAGTACTTTCTTTTTATATTATAGATAGAGTACTTCTTTTTTATTTTAACAAATGAGTAATTTTTTTCATGATATAAATTTTTTTTTTTTCATTTTAACAAAAATAAGACTTTCTTTTCGTGATGTAGAAAAAATATTTTCTTTCATTTCAACAAAAGAAGTATTTTCTTTCATGATGCAGAAAAATATTTTCTTTCATTTCAACAAAATGATGTAGTAAAAAGTATTTTCTTTCGTTTCAACAAAAAGAGTATTTTCTTTTCATGTGTAAAAAAAGTATTTTTTTTCATTTCAACAAAATGTGTATTTTATTTTCATGCTGTAGAAAGAGTACTTTCTTTTCAACCAAAGAAGAGTATTTTCTTTTCAACCAAGAAGAGAGTATTTTTTTTAGTTATTGAGCACAAATTAACATTATTCTCGCGTTTAAATTAAAGCAACACATTAGTTCTTTTGAGTTTGTGTGAAGTTTTAAAAGAATAATTAAATTTTTGAAGAAAATAGAGAATACATGAAATATGGGGACTTGGGGAAGTAGGGGTGAGGAAAGTAGCATAAAAAATTATTTTCCTAAAAAATATTTTTTACTCTGTAACCAAACACTAGAAAATATTTTCCGAAAAATATTTTCCACTCACTAACCAAACAAGAAAAAATAAGTGATAAAACTACTCATTTTCCATGAAAACATTTTCTAGGAAAACATTTTCCTTTCATACCAAACACACCCTAAGTGTCATGAATTTCTGAACTACTAATTTAAATTCAGGATATAAAATTTAAATTTCTGGACACTCAAACTTTAGGACACCATGTCCTGAAGTTTGAACTTTGAAGTTTAAACTCTAGGATACCGTGTTCTGAAGTTTGAGCGAAATTAGCTAATGTTAACATGCTTAAAAGTGGGTATGTGATGTCATTTCCACACTTGTATCTTGTCCAAATAGACATTTGTTGGCCCAAAATACAGAGTAGGCCCAATTGAAGCCCAAAAGAAGGAGCTCGAACCTTCTTATGCCAGCACAGCATAGCACCTACCAGAAACTAACTTGTCCATTTCAACTGTTTCCCGCTCATTCATAGCGCAAATTCATATGATTCCGATTTGGTTTTGCAATGGCGAATTTTCTCCGGCGTCCGTTCACTAGGTTTCAGCCTCTCCTATCTTCATCTGTTTGTTCGACGAGGTTATCATCTTCTTCTTCTCCTCCGATGCGTTGGTCGAAATCAAACCCGGAGAAGTAGGGATGGTCTCTGGAATTCCCCAGGAACACCTTCGTCGCAGAGTACGTACTACTTCATCAACCTTATTCCACTGTTAGATCCATATTGTTGCTTTTTGTTCGTGTAGAATATATCTATAATGTTCTTAATTATTTATGCCGTTGTTCGAATTTAAAGTTCAATATATGGAAATACTAGGATCCACTATGATGTTAATTGCAGATGAAACTAACACGGAGATTTTTATGTTTCATGGTGAAGAAAAATGTTGACTTGCTTTTTATGAGCAGATTGTCCCATAATTCCTAATTGAAAATTGACCGCTAATCCTTTGATTGATTGACACAATGCATTTCCACTCGTCTACAAGTCCGTAAAGCAAACATTATAGACTGGAAATAAAATATGTAAAGAAGATTTAGAATTTTTTGTTGCAATTGGTGGAAATGTAGAACCCTAGCTCGATGAAGAAGAGGGAGCAGAGATTTGTAGAGAGAGAAATAATGGAGAGAAAAATGAAGCTCTGTATTTTTCATATATCAACTTACTACATTTAGTTTCATACATTGATATATATAATCTTAACAACTAACTAACTACTTGTATCTATTCTCAACTAATCAACTAATTCTAGAATATTCTAGAAGATTCCACTCTCTTATGTACATTCTCATTCTCATTACTCCCTCTCAAGCTAGGTGGTGCAAAAATGTTCAACACGCCTAGCTTGCCCACAAGATATTCATGCTGTTGTCTTCCTAATCCTTTCGTTAGAATATCAGCTTCTTGGTCCCTAGATCCCACATGTTCTGTCTTTATCAAACCCTCTTGAATCTTCTGTCTAACGAAGTGACAGTCTATTTCTATGTGTTTCGTTCTCTCATGAAACACTGGATTAGCTGCAATTTGCAATGCAGCCTTGCTATCACTGTACACCTTAACTGGTGAGTCTACTTCTGTCCCCAGCTCCTTTAGTAGAGCTGTCAACCACACTACTTCTGACACTGCACTTGCCATACTTCTATACTCGGCTTCAGCTGAACTTCTTGATACTGTGTTCTGCTTATTTGATTTCCATGAAATCAAGGAGCATCCATATTTCACTAGAAAATCTGATACTGATTTCCTTGTATTGGGACAAGAAGCCCAGTCTGCATCACAGTACACACTTAACACATTGTTGCTCCTGCTACTTAATAAAATTCCCATTCCTGGCTCTCTTTTAATGTATCTTACTACCCTCATTTCTGCATCCCAATGAGACTTCTTAGGGCTTTGTAGAAATTGACTCAATGTTTGTACTGAGAATGCTATATCTGACCTTGTCAATGTCAGATATAGTAACTTTCCAATGAGCCTTTGATATTGTCCACTGTCAGCTAGTAGAGTATCATCCTCAGCTTTTGTCAGTTTATCAAGCTCTGGGACTGCCAACTTTACATTTGGCTCTAGAGGAGTCCATGCTGGTTTAGCACCTGTACGTCCTAGCTCAGAAATTATCTCCAAAGCATACTTTCTTTGGTTTATTAGTATACCTCTCCTTGATCTACTGAATTCCATTCCAAGAAAGAACTTTAATTCACCCAAGTCTTTGATCTTGAATGCCTGGTGTAATGAGTTTTTGGTGGCTTCAATCAGATGCAAACTGCTGCCTGCCACTAGCATGTCATCTACATAAACAAGAATCACTGCAATGTCTGGTCCTTGATGTTTGATGAACAAGGAATGATCTAGGCTGCTCTGAAGAAAGCCAGAATGCAGAAGTGCTTCTGTCAACTTGAGGTTCCACTGTCTACTAGCCTGTTTGAGGCCATAAAGGGATTTTTAGTCTACAAACCATACCCTGCTCCCCCTGGCTTGAAAAACCCTGAGGAAGCTCCATATAGACTTCATCATTGAGGTCTCCTTGAAGGAAAGCATTGTAAACATCGAGCTGATGAATAAACCAATTATGGACAGCAGCAATGGATAAGACAGTTCTCACAGTAGCTATTTTAACCGTTGGGGAGAAGGTCTCATTGTAGTCTAGCCCCTCCCTTTGGTTGTACCCCTTAGCTACTAGTCTAGCTTTGAACCTCTCTACCTGTCCATCTGCCTTCAGCTTCACTTTGTACACCCATTTGCAGCCTATAGGTTTCTTCCCTGGTGGCAGCTTAACTAGTCTCCAAGTGTTGTTCTCCTGAAGAGCTTGAATTTCTGTTTGCATAGCTTCAACCCATCTACTATCTTGAGATGCCTGCTGGAAATTTTGAGGTTCTGTGAAAGTTGAAAAAGCTTTAAGGTAAGTGTGATGAGATGTGGACAGCTTGTCATAGCTAATTACATCTTCAATGGGATATAAAACTGAGTTGGTAGATGACTTCTGAGTAACATAGTCTGTCATCCATACTGGTTCCTTGGTTCCTCTTTGAGATCTTCTAAGTGGAATTGCATTGTCATTATTGCTTGTGGATGGCCACATCTGTTCAAGATGATTAGTTGGCATCATGGATTCATCCATATTGGCAATGTTCTGTATGTCCTCATTATAATTTGCTGGCTCTGCTGATGTATCTGCATGTTCCAAAGATTCATGTTCAGGATTTTCTTCTAAGGTTGAACTCTCCTGAGCTGTAGTGATAGGAGCTGTCTCTTGCATTGTCATTGGATCAACTTCAGATATATTTCCTTGAGAGGGATTCAATACAGGTGAACCTCCTGGTATTGAACCTGCTGGTATTGAACCTGCTGATGGTAAACAATCATCATCATATAAGAGGAAAGGATCTATTGCTTGATTTACCTCTGTTTCCTGCAACTGAAATGGAAAGACCTCCTCTCTAAAAATGACATCTCTGTTTACAAAAAACAGATGTATCTCCGGATCATATAGAATGTAACCCTTGGTCACATTAGAATACCCCATAAACACAGCCTTAACTGCTCTGCTTCCAAGCTTGTCTCCCCTTGGCCAAGCAGTAGCAAAGCACAAACATCCCAAGGTCTTCAAATGGTTTATAGAAGGTTTTTTTGTTAAAGAACACTTCATAAGGAGATTTACCTTCAAGGGCTACTGATGGTAGCCTATTGATCACATATGTTGCAGCTAATATGCAATGTCCCCAAAATCTGGTAGGAATATGCCCTTGAAACTTGAATGATCTTGCCACTTCAAGAAGGTGCCTGTGTTTTCTCTCTGCTACCCCATTTTGTTGGGGTGTGTGGACACAGGTTCTTTGATGTATGATTCCCAAGGACTTAAGTAGCTCTTGCATCCCTAAGTTTACAAATTCTCCTCCATTATCAGACCTTATTATCTGGACTACTGCATTAAACTGTGTTGCTATCATCTTGAGAAAATCTTTAAGTACTAAGATTACATCTGATTTGAATTTTAGCAGAAAATCCATGTTACACGAGAGTAGTCATCTACTACGAAGTACCTATTTCCATCATAAGTTGGTGTACCATATGGTCCCCATACATCCAAGTGCAGTAATTGAAACACTTTATTTGCTCTATTAGTACTTAAAGGAAAAGGTAGTCTGTGATGCTTGGCTAATGGACATACATCCCATCTATCAATTACAGATTTGCATATCTCTATATTGCAACCTAGCAGCTTCTCCATAGCCTTTCCTGATGCATGCCCCAACCTCTTGTGCCATATCATCATTTCTTCTTTGTTTCCTTGTGCTGTTAATCCCTTATGACTTCCCCTGATTTAGTTCCAGCTATTTTATTTGACTGTGACACCAGTAGGTAGAGACCATCTTTCTCTCTACCAATCCTCTTCACCTCCCCATTGAAGAGGTCCTGGAACAAACAGAAGTCAGGGTAGAATGCAACCAGACATTTAAGATCCTTTGTCACCTTAGACACTGACATAAGGTTATATTGGAAGTCAGGTAGAAACAATACATCCTTTA
Organism: Nicotiana glauca; assembly: GCA_026770625.1. Lineage (NCBI taxonomy): Eukaryota > Viridiplantae > Streptophyta > Magnoliopsida > Solanales > Solanaceae > Nicotiana > Nicotiana glauca. The sequence goes on along the minus strand of MU708644.1, from coordinate 96,130 downwards.
TTTCTCCTTTTCCTGTTATTCTGCAATTTCCAATATGAGTCACCTGTACTACTTCTCCATTTGGTAAATTTACCTTCCTAGTATTCTTGGTGTTAATTGCTTTAACATTCTTCAACAATCTTATATCAGCAACCATATGATTAGTTGCTCCCGTATCAATTATCCAGTCTACTTTTGCTATATCAACAAGGAATGAATAGACATTACCTGCCATGTTGGCTGTATTCTCTTGTTGTTGTTCTCGATTAGCATTTAGGTTCAGCATCTTCATGATTTGATCATACTGCTCCGCAGTCAGCTATGGTGCCCTGGCTACTGCATTTCCTGCAATTACATTTGGGGAATTGTTTTCAGCATAAGTATTATATGCATTGCCCATTTTCTTCTTTCCTTTAAAACCTGCTGGGTATCCAATAATCTTGTAACATCCTTCTTTCGTGTGACCTTTCATTTTACAATAGTCACACTGCACATTTCAGTTCCTTCTTGGTTTTGGATAACTTTGATGTGCAACACTTTTTCCAGCTAGAAGTGCTGCAGAATCACTTGCATCTCCTGCTGTCACAATATTGGCTACTGATCTTTGACTCTCTCTCTCGACCAGCATCGAGTAGGCCTTATTAATGCTTGGCGTAGGACTAGTCATTAAAATTTGGCTCCTAGCTTATTCATAGGTCTCATTCAGCCTCATCAAAAACTGTAAGACCTTCTGTTTCTGCATAAACTCGATGAAATTTTTGGACCTCGCACAGTCACATGGAGGTGGTACCATGTTGTCAAACTCATCCCATAGGTTTCGAAGTTTTGAAAAATACACTGATACAGATTGTAGCTATTGCCTTATGCAGTTGCTACACTCGTGAGGTGTTTACCTTATCAAATCGCTCCCTTAGATCTTCCCAAACAGCCCTAGCATCCTTCGCATGCACAATTCCAGTTATCAATTCCTTCGATACTGAGCTCATGATCCATTCCCACCACAATAGCGTTACATCGATCCCACTGATGACCCAGTGCTGCGTTAAAATCCCCCTTTTTCAGAGTCCCATCGACTAACCCTAGCTTGTTCTTCCCAAGCAGTTGAATTTCCATCGCTCGACTCCAGGTGGTATAGTTGTCAGAATCGGTCAATTGAATCGAAATTATAGGAGCTCCAGTCGTATCTGAAGGATGAAGGAATAGCGTATGGTTATGGTCCAATTCAGTCTTATCCCCCATTGTTGAATCTCAATTCTGCAGTTCACCTACCAATTGAGTTATGAAACTAACATAGTATCCTGGAATCGATGTCGTAGACTCGCAGCTGCGATCAATCGCTCTGATACCATGTTGCAATTGTTGGAAATGTAGAACCCTAGCTCGATGAAGAAGAAGAAGCAGAGATTTCTAGAGAGAGAAATAATGGAGAGAAAAATGAAGCTCTGTATTTTTCATATATCAACTTACTACATTTAGTTTCATACATTGATATATATAATCTTAACAACTAACTAACTACTTAAATCTATTCTCAACTAATCAACTAATTCTAGAATATTCTAGAAGATTCCACTCTCTTATGTACATTCTCATTCTCATTATTTTTCATTTATTTCTATTAGCTCAGTTCCATTTGGAATTTTGTTGTTCTCATCAAAGCAATGATTTCATTACAAACAAAGCTTGAGAACCAAAATACTTCAGATTGCCTTGGAGTCTTTAATAGAAAAGTATAATAGAAATGCAAATGAAGCGCTTAGTATGGTTGCTTTCTGTAGCTTGCAACTTTTTCCTATTTGTTCTTTATTTCTTCCTTTTTCTACAAAAAGGGAGATTGAGATGCTGGGATGTCGAATGTCTTTCTAGCTTTGGTATTTTTGAGTGTAAATCAAACATGGATCCGATGCAATTCATTATTGTTTTACGGAAATTACTGTTCTTATTCTTCCAGATGACCGTGAGGATTTCTGTTATATTAGTTTCTTATACCTCCTTTTTCATCCAAAGAAGTGTTGCGGAAGCCAAATGTATATAGTGTGAATGAGTCACAACTATTATACCAAAAAATATGGCAGCCACCAAATAATAAATAAGACAATAAAGCAATAATAAAAGGAACACCAGAATTTACGAGGTTCGGCCAATTTTGCCTACTTCCTCGGACATAACCAATATTTTATTCCACTCAAAAAATACAAGTGAAATAATACTAAAGAGAGAAGATACAAATGTCTTAAGAAGATGAGAAGACAAATGAGAGGTGTGTTTAAATCCTAAACATTAGGCCTTTTTTATAGGGAGAAACTAGTATAGTACCCGCGCGATGCGCGAAAAATACGGAGAAAAAAATATAATAAATTATTAACTTACTTGCTTAACCGCCTCATATTTCTATAACTTTGATCAATCATAAAATTTAAACCATTTGATTCACGATAGTTGATAATAAGGCAACTAAGGTAGGAAAAATTATTTTATCCAGCCTAAATTACCGTAAGATCTTGTGTTATGTGCAATGAGATTCAAATTTAACTTAACTTACTATAATTATGTGATTTAGTTAAGTATGCATTATAACGATGACTAAGTAACAGAAGTATATGTGTAATCACATATAATGTATTTAATATTTTTTTATAAACACTTGGTGCTATTACCCTTATATACATACAGTGCAAATTATTAATAACATACATACAGTGCAAACTATCAATAACATTAAGTGCTTTAATCCCTCTTGCTTCTTCCTCCAAAGAAAGCATGCATTAGATTCTATAACATATTAGAACATATGCCAGGGAAGATGGTCATCGCAACACTTCAATCAAAATGATTCTCTTACCTTGTGATAGACTTTGAAGAAGCCCATCATGTCCCTAAAAACACAAATTTCCTCCATAGATAACTTAGCCTTTTAGCTTTTTAGAGTAGTTTTTGTTAAGATTGCACATTTTTCCTTTTCCTATAATTCAATATATAAATCAAGCTCTTTGAGGAGGAAAAAAGTAGGGGAATGACTTGGATACAGTGGACCTTCCTTAGAGGCGTTCTTCTAGGAACCGCAATTTTTTTTAGATAAGAATCATAAACTACCTTATTTCCACTACAAACTATAGGCTTCCTTGGCGTAATTTCAGTTTTTATAACTCCAAGCCCCAGAAAAAGCCGAAAGCAATCAAAAATTAAACAAAATTGCATTTATTTGCTTTATTCTTCCATGTGAGTTCAACATGAAAACTATATATAGCTTCATCAATAACATACCAACTCAACCGCCCATCCCCAGTTGATATAGAGAGAAAGATATTATGAAATCACATTTATAGTTTAGTAGCAAGTAAAATTTGGCTCACCTTGGAAATTAGTATTTCAAGAAACTTAAAGAATTATGATGCAAGTTGGGTCTGACTATACGAATCCTCACTAACCCAAAGCCTATCTTCCATCAACTTGGAAGCCACCCATTTTATCATATCTTCAAATGTGATCTCTAGTACAGTGAGATAAGCAAATTACACTTGTTATATAACAGTCTCCATTCACTGTATTACAAAAAATATATGAAAAAGCTAACACACTGACCTAACAAAGGATCAAGAATTTAAGAGTATAACATTTAACGTTTTTTTTTAATTCAAATGTCAAAAATCTCACAACTTATAAAATAATTACTCTCCTACATGTATATTCTAAAAATAATTCACAAAAAAAAAGGCTTCAATATATATTATCGATATGTAATGTTACTGAAGTAACTATAACCATCACACTTCTTCTATCAATATAGATCCCATAGAAATTGAATATCGAGGTATGTACCAAAACAAAAAAGAATGTAACTATGGTGGAGGGTCGATAATTATTCAGTTGCAACCACATGTTTAACCTCATTTTCAGTCTACATTTTCAAATGGTAGCTTCCTCGGAATTTCAAGTAATTTCATGGAGAGGCAGGAAACAAACCATATACATTCAATTGGGCTACTGCAAACAGTACAAAAGATATCCAAAAGTCAAAAACAACAAACACAAAATTATAAGTTGTTGTCTTCTTAAATTTAGTAGTAAATGCAAAAAGAAAAGAAAAGTATAATATAGCAAAAAGGCAGAGAGCACATCAAAGAAAACCTAAGAAAAAGTTGAAGAAGATGAATGAACAGAAAAACACCCTAATTCCTTGGTGATCATATATTATATATGCTTTATAATCCTAATCCACTTCCAACCGAGAGGTTGTGAGTTCGAGTCTCCCCAAGAGCAAGGTGAGAAGTTCTTGGAGGGAAGGATGTCGGGGGTCTATTTGGAAACAGCCTCCCTACCCCAGGGTAGGGGTAAGGTCTGCGTACACACTACCCTTCCCAGACCTCACTAAGTGGGATTATACTGGGTTGTTGTTGTTGTTGTTGCTTTATAATCCTAATCCGAATTCTCTCAATCCTAAAATTGAGAGGATGGCAAAACCCAAAGTAGTGATGAAAGAAATTGAAACTTTATTAATTTTTTTTATCTCTGGTCCAACTCTTTTGTTACTTACAGTCCCGACTCCAGACTCCAGTATTCCCTCTAAGCGACTCTTACATGTTGCATTATATAAGGTGCTTACTGATACTTTATTATATTCTATTTGATATATGACATAAAAATTACATATAGAAAAATTATTTGCATAGAGTAAAGTGAAAAATAATACAAAGCTATCAAATTTTACATCCTTAAATAAAGAGAATTCTAATTGGATATAGGAACTAATAAGTTCCATAAATCTGTAGCCTAAAAAAAGTTATATTCTGAGCATGCCATAATCTTCTTCATATAAATGACCCACATTGAAATGAAGTCATGAACGAATTGTATTATTCCAATGCTCTTTTTTGTATGTAGTCAAAAAAATTTATCTTTTTCTTTTTGGGTTTCTATCGGGCTCTGTATATTTCCTTACAGAGTCTTCCAAAATCACATTGTATAGCCTTTGCAACCTTCATTATTTGTGAAGTATACCGTTTCAAAAATTTGCTATTCTANATCTGAATTCTCTCAATCCTGAAATTGAGAGGATGGCAAAATCCAAAGTAGTGATGAAAGAAATTGAAACTTTATTAATTTTTTTTATCTCTGGTCCAACTTTTTTGTTACTTACAGCCCCGACTTTAGACTTCAGTATTCTCACTAGGCGACTCTTACATGTTGCATTATATAAGGTACTTACCGATACTTTATTATATTCTATTTGATATATGATATAAAAATTACATACAAAAAAATTATTTGCATAGAGTAAAGTGAAAAATAGTACAAAGCTATCAAATTTTACATCCTTACATAAAGAGAATTTTAATTGGATATAGGAACTAATAAGTTCCATAAATCTGTAGCCTAAAAAAAGTTATATTCTGAGCATGCCATAATCTTCTTCATATAAATGACCCACATTGAAATGAAGTCATGAACGAATTGTATTATTCCAATGCTCTTTTTTGTATGTAGTCAAAAAAATTTATCTTTTTCTTTTTGGGTTTCTATCGGGCTCTGTATATTTCCTTACAGAGTCTTCCAAAATCACATTGTATAGCCTTTGCAACCTTCATTATTTGTGAAGTATACCGTTTCAAAAATTTGCTATTCTACCATTGTAAACTTAAACTCAACCTAGGGTTAAAGGTTAAGAAGGTTACGCTTTGGCACTTACGATATGCCTTGATTGCATCTTGGTGGTTCAATAAACTCTCATTGTTGTTGTGGTGAAATTGTTAGCCCTTCCGGTAAAGATCATGCACAAATTGCATCTGAAGCTCAAGAAAATTGTGTAATCCGCCCCCAAACTGTTAAGCTCTTAATTATAAAATCTCAATCCGTTCCTCATCCATTACCCCGATAATCCGATACCAATAAGCCAATAAGCCATCGACTCGTTCGGTTAACGATTCCGGTTCGGTTTTATCAGCCCTAGACCCTCCACAATAATACTACTTAAAGGCTGGTATGCAATATAATTAAGAGATAATACATAAATTACCATCAAACTTGTTCGGAAAAATCATTTGCACACCTTAACTTTACGGGCGGCCTATGTCCCCCCTATACTTGTTTGGGGTGAATTTAATACCCCATTGGTAACACTTAGTCAGTCTTGTGGTTGGGTGTGTAGTACACGCGCGCCACGTGTCAATATCAGCTCAAAAACGATTTTTTTTCTGTTTTTACAAAAAAAAAATAGTTTTTACAAAATAAAATTCTTTTAAAAAACTGAAAAAAAAATATTTTTAAAAATGAAAATATTTGTTGAAAATACTTTTTTCAGTTTTTAAAAAACAAAGATATTTTGTTAAAAACGATTTTTTTTCAGATTTTTAAAAAAAAAAATAGTTTTTACAAATTTGTTTTTCCAGCTTTTACAAAATAAAATTCTTTTAAAAAACTGAAAAAATAAAAATAATATTTTTCAAAAACGAAAATATTTTATTAAAAACTGAAAAAAAAATATTTTTTTAAAAAACGATTTTTTTTCTTGTTTTACAAAAAAAAAATAGTTTTTACAAAATACAATTCTTTTAAAAAACTGAAAAAATAAAAATAATATTTTTCAAAAACGAAAATATTTTGTTGAAAATAATTTTTTTTAGTTTTTAAAAAACAAAGATATTTTGTGAAAAAACGATTTTTTTTCTTGTTTTACAAAAAAAAAATAGTTTTTACAAAATACAATTCTTTTAAAAAACTGAAAAAATAAAAATAATATTTTTCAAAAACGAAAATATTTTGTTGAAAATAATTTTTTTTAGTTTTTAAAAAACAAAGATATTTTGTGAAAAAACGATTTTTTTTCTTGTTTTACAAAAAAAAAATAGTTTTTACAAAATACAATTCTTTTAAAAAACTGAAAAAATAAAAATAATATTTTTCAAAAACGAAAATATTTTGTTGAAAATAATTTTTTTTAGTTTTTAAAAAACAAAGATATTTTGTGAAAAAACGATTTTTTTTCTTGTTTTACAAAAAAAAAATAGTTTTTACAAAATACAATTCTTTTAAAAAACTGAAAAAATAAAAATAATATTTTTCAAAAACGAAAATATTTTGTTGAAAATAATTTTTTTTAGTTTTTAAAAAACAAAGATATTTTGTGAAAAAACGATTTTTTTTCTTGTTTTACAAAAAAAAAATAGTTTTTACAAAATACAATTCTTTTAAAAAACTGAAAAAATAAAAATAATATTTTTCAAAAACGAAAATATTTTGTTGAAAATAATTTTTTTTAGTTTTTAAAAAACAAAGATATTTTGTGAAAAAACGATTTTTTTTCTTGTTTTACAAAAAAAAAATAGTTTTTACAAAATACAATTCTTTTAAAAAACTGAAAAAATAAAAATAATATTTTTCAAAAACGAAAATATTTTGTTGAAAATAATTTTTTTTAGTTTTTAAAAAACAAAGATATTTTGTGAAAAAACGATTTTTTTTCTTGTTTTACAAAAAAAAAATAGTTTTTACAAAATACAATTCTTTTAAAAAACTGAAAAAATAAAAATAATATTTTTCAAAAACGAAAATATTTTGTTGAAAATAATTTTTTTTAGTTTTTAAAAAACAAAGATATTTTGTGAAAAAACGATTTTTTTTCTTGTTTTACAAAAAAAAAATAGTTTTTACAAAATACAATTCTTTTAAAAAACTGAAAAAATAAAAATAATATTTTTCAAAAACGAAAATATTTTGTTGAAAATAATTTTTTTTAGTTTTTAAAAAACAAAGATATTTTGTGAAAAAACGATTTTTTTTCTTGTTTTACAAAAAAAAAATAGTTTTTACAAAATACAATTCTTTTAAAAAACTGAAAAAATAAAAATAATATTTTTCAAAAACGAAAATATTTTGTTGAAAATAATTTTTTTTAGTTTTTAAAAAACAAAGATATTTTGTGAAAAAACGATTTTTTTTCTTGTTTTACAAAAAAAAAATAGTTTTTACAAAATACAATTCTTTTAAAAAACTGAAAAAATAAAAATAATATTTTTCAAAAACGAAAATATTTTGTTGAAAATAATTTTTTTTAGTTTTTAAAAAACAAAGATATTTTGTTAAAAAACGATTTTTTTTCTGTTTTTACAAAAAAAAAAAAAATAGTTTTTACAAGTTTGTTTTTCCAGTTTTTACAAAAAAAATCTATAAAAAACTGAAAAAATGAAGAAAAAAACTTTTTTCAAAAGCGAAAATAATTTGTTGAAAATATTTTTTTCAGTTTTTAAAAAACGAAAATATTTTATTAAAAACTGAAAAAAAAATTCTGTTTTTACAAAAAAAAAACAATCAGTTTTTACAAATATGTTTTTACAAAAAAAATATTTTGTTAAAAAAATAATTTTTGCAATTGTGAGTGGAAGAAGAAAAGGTGGAGAGAGAAAACAAAAAGAGAAAAAAATAAGAAAAGAAGAAGTAAATGAAAAAGGGACCCACTCATCAAAATTTTTTCCCTTTTACACGCGAGATTGGGAGAGTGAAGCTACTCTCTTTGCCACGTCACCATTTAGGGTGGTCTTAAATTCACCCCAAACAAGAATAGGGGGGAAATAGGTCGCCAGTAAAATTAAGGTGTGTAAATGATTTTTCCGGATAAGTTTGATGGGTAATTTATGTATTATCTCTATAATTAATGAATACTCCATAACGAAATACAAAAAAAAATTATATAATTCTGAAATTATATTTTATGTCAACCCAAACTATGTGCTCTGCTGATGCAGCATAACTTATTTGTTAACATCAAGTTTATTAGACAACACAAAGGTAAAAGAATTACAGAAGTGCAACCTCACATTAGAAGGTTATACCTAAGGCTTTCTAGGTGAAATTCTAATATCTTCTCCTATCTTAGCTACTACTCAGTTGGGTGCAGTACACAACTCTATTTATTTCTTCCATGATTTTACTGATATGAATCGCCACTTAACATCTGGCTGCCCTTCACCTAGTAACGACCAAGTGTTTTACTAAAGCTCCTATAATTTTAGGCCTCAGCTGATTATTGTTCCACTATTCATATTGTTGGGTTCCACATTTTAGATCTAGTGATCTCATTTCTTAATCTACATCACTTTTCACTACTTTTTGTTTAGTAGGTGCAACTTCCTATTATGTCAAGTTGATGCATAAACAATTCAATATTCAAAGACCTGCGACAAAAATAAAGACACAAAAGGCTAAAACATTTATCTACATGATTGCATGATGACTAACATCATGTTCAGAATCACACAATTCTTTAATTCTCTCTTCCATCGCCTAATGGCTATCAATAGGACTGCTTTAAAAGCAATTTTCTGCCTTTTAAGTAGAGTTTGTGCTCATCTGTCCATTCACTCAATTTTTTGCTAATATAAACTAATAAATTAGGAGATAGAAGCATATATAAGCACCTCTTAAACTGGTTTGTTATAGTCCTTTGGGTTCACAAATTATGTGACACTAAAATTTTTTGACTGGAGGATTACTAACGATAGAAATAAAGGTCAATAGATAGGAAAATTGAAAATTGTAATGTTCAAGTAAGTGCACACAAATTTGAATATTTTACCTAGCTCAAATGTGCTTGCATTCATATCCGCACCAATAATTTTTGAAGCCCCTGCAACCCTTGTTCCTTCTAAAGCCTATTAAAATGTGGATGCAACCAATTTAGTCACTTCAACACTTATTTTGGAGATAACATATTCAAAAAGCTAGGAGAAATTGTCATTAGCAATAAGAAGCCTCACAACAAGGCAAATAACTCCCAATCCAAAAGCAGCTACACTTGAGCACTTTGGTATTTTGGCAACATTAAGAGTTGCACCAAGGCCTATAAGCATGCACAACTTGACTAATTAACATATGAATAAAGCCTCTATAGAATTTATCACTGAAGATATCGAATGAGTTAATAATGAGCAAAACTCAAGATAGGCCAAACGCCTACTAACTGTGTTTCAATTCTGGCATCCTACTTTAGAAATTTCTTGGTCTTTTATCAGGTTTCAAAAATTAATTCTCGTCCAATTTCCTCCTTTCTATGATATTTGGAGTAAACTATGATTGTGGTGCGTCAAATTACTTTAGAAATTTCTTGGTCTTTTATCAGGTTTCAAAAATTAATTCTCATCCAATTTCCTCCTTTCTATGATATTTGGAGTAAATTGTGACTGTGGTACGTCAAATTACTTACGTATCAATATTTTACGGTCAGTAAAATCTGTCTTCATCATGATGAAATCATCATAATAACTATATTTTTTTCTTAAGAAAAAAAATATCTTCTAATCATAGAACTATGAACCTTCACGACGTTGTGGGCTGAACAGTCATATTCGGACTTAAAAAAGGAAATAGGTTAAGAAAATTGGCTGTACACAAGCAGAGTGAAAAATACCCGAACAAACATTACTATCTTTGACATAAACATTAGTCGCATAAAATCGTCTTTCTCTTTCTCACTAACAGTGATCTCCATGTTGTGCCTTTTTGGGAGCATTCTTTCGCTAGCCATGGGGATTCCTTTAAAATTGACATCCACATAGATCTATCAAATAGAAAAAGAATCATGAAATCCACGAGAAGTTGAGATTTTTGAAACAGTATCTTCCATCCTTCTAAAGTTTTAGTAAGGAATATTATTCAGAGTAAAGAGAGAACAAAAAAGTATCTTAAAGAACAAACGGTAAAAATAATCTCCATAACTTCCTAGGAGAATGTAGGAGAAGTGGAGAACATGGAGGTAGATTAGGATTGTTATGCCAATCCCACGTTTGGGAATTATGAAATCGCGTGGTTTAATTTTGGTGTGATTTTTTTTTCTTTCTATCTCTCTCTCTTTCTATATATATATATATATATATATATATATATATATATATATATATATATATTTGTGTAAAGAGTAAGAAGTATTAAGTATATAAATAAAGTTCAAAATAAAACTTCTAAAATTGGCAAAAAGAAACGTGATTGAAAGATTTTTACAATAAGTATAACTACAATGTTTGAAGTTTTTACCTTTTAAAAAAAATTCAAAATAAAACTTTTCGAATTGAAATTTCAGCCAAGTTTTACTTTCCTTTTTTTTATAATAAAAACAAATTTGAAATAACTGTTGGCATTAAATATTTTACATCTTTTTAAATAAACTTTGAAACAGTTCCAACAAAGTTGGAGGATTGTCCAAAAAATGTACATGTCAATTTAGTATTATGCCACTTGTCATTATAATCTTTCTTTGCCTCTCCTATTATATATTAATAGATTCTTGCCCAAATTGAGTCCCCCACCGATGTGGGATAGTTTGCCATTTTCAACAAATCTCCACCTTGGCAAAGTTCCACATCTTCAATTTTCTCTCGGTAACAAATTTTGGTTGTGTCTTCATCTTCAATCTTTAGTGTTCAACAATGTTGATCAAATCCAAATAATGTTGAAACTTAACCGCAGTTACCACTTTTGTTAGCATATTAGCAGGATTCTCTGTAGTATGAATTTTCTTCACCGTGACTCCACCTTCTTCAATGATTTCTCGTACAAAATGATACCGAACATCAATATGCTTCGTCCTTGCATGATAAACTTGGTTCTTCGCTAATTGAATAGCACTTTGACTATCAAAAAAAATTATGATGCTTTTTTTTCCAATGCCAAGCTCCTTTAGCAACCCCTGAAGCCAAATTGCCTCCTTCACAGCCTCTGTAATAGCCATGTACTCTGCCTCTGTTGTAGACAAAGCAACTGTTGACTGCAAAGTAGACTTCCAACTAACTGGTGCCTTTGCAAAAGTAAACACATAACCAGTAGTTGATCTTCGTTTGTCCAGATCACCCGCAAAATCCGAGTCACAATATCCCACTATAGACTGATTTCTTCCTGCTCAAAAACTATTCTAACATCTACACTATTATGAATATACCGTAGAATCTACTTCACAACTTGCCAATGCTCCTTTCTTGGATTATGCATATATCTGCTAATAACTCCAACAGCTTGTGAAATGTCAGGTCTCGTACAGACCATTGCATACATCAAGCTACCAACAGCATTTGCGTATGGTACCTTTGACATATACTCTCGTTCAGCTTCATCCATTGGCGACATAGTAGTACTTAGCTTAAAATGGGGAGCAAGTGGAGTACTAACTGGCTTAGTCTTGTCATCTATGCCAAAACATTGTAGTACTCTCTTCAAATATTCTTGTTGAGATAAACAAAGTTTCTTTGAACGTCTATCTCTTATTATCTCCATGCCAAGAGTTTTCTTTGCCTCACCCAAATCCTTCATCTCGAACTCCTTCTTCAGTTGAATCTTCAACTTATCAATTTCTTCCAAATTCTTGGAAGCTATCAACATATCATCAACATATAGGAGAAGATATACAAAAGAACCATCTTTAAACTTACGCAAATACACACAATGATCGTATTTGCTTCTCTTGTACCCTTGCCGCAACATAAACTTGTCAAATTGCTTGTACAATTGTCTAGAAGATTGTTTCAGTCCATACAACGATTTTTCAAGTTTGCACACCATATTTTCGTTTCCAACAACTTTGAATCCTTATGGCTGAGTCATATAGATTTTCTCCTCCAAGTTTCCATGTAAAAATGCAGTTAAACATCCATCTGAACTAGTTCCAAATCCAACTGTGCTACCAAAGCCAACATAATTCTAATGGAGGAATGTTTTACGACTGGAGAAAATACTTCATTGTAATCAATTCCCTCCTTTTGAGCATATTCTTTGGCCACCAATCTTGCTTTGTAGCGAATATCTTCTTGGTTAGGAAATCCTTCTTTCTTTGCAAATACCCATTTGCACCCAATTGCTTTCTTTCCCTTCGGGAGATTGGCCAATCTCCATGTATGATTCTGATGAAGGGACTGTATTTCATCGTTCATGGCAATCCTCCACTTATCTTCTTCTGAACTTCGGACTGCGTCTTTATAAGTGGTGGGAACATCATCAGCTGCAATTGCGGTTGCACAAGCAACTGTCTCTATGAGACGAACAGGTTTCGTTATTTTCCTTTTTGGCCTGCTGGTTGCTATTGATTCAAGTTGTTGTTGAGGTTCCTGAGTTGGAATCTCCTCTACTGGCTCTCCTTCCAGAGGATAATCTTCATTTGTTTCCTCCTCTGCTTCTTGTGTAGGAAAAATAAATTTTCCCTCAAACTCCACCTGCTTAGAAGCACCATCATCTTGTTTGGTATCTTCATTTGTTACCTTGTTTACCATAGCAGATTCATCGAAGGTAAAATCCCTGCTGAATATTACTTTCTTTGTCATAGGACACCATAAGCGGTATCCTTTGACTCCAGAAGTAATCCCCATAAAAATAGCCTTCTTTGCCCTTGGATCCAATTTTGACTCTGTCACATGATAATATGCAGTTGAGCCAAACACGTGCAAAGAGTCATAATCTACAGCAGGCTTTCCATACCATTTTTCAAATGGTGTCTTGCCATCAATAGCAGCAGATGGTAAGCGATTAATGAGGTGGCATGCATATGTAATTGCCTCAGCCCAAAATTCTTTGCCCAAGCCAGCATTGGACAACATACACCGTACCTTCTCCAGCAAGGTCCGGTTCATGCGTTCTGCCACTCCATTCTGTTGTGGTGTATGTCTGACAGTGAAGTGTCGGACGATGCCATCATTTTCACAGACCTTATTGAAATGATCATTTTTGTATTCACCTCCATTATCTGTGCGAATACACTTGATCCTCCTGCCTGTTTGATTCTCCACCATCGTCTTCCATTTGAGAAAAATTCCCAACACTTCATCTTTGCTCTTCATTGTATACACCCATACTCTTCGGGAAAAATCATCAACAAAGGTTACAAAATAGTGCTTCCCACCCAATGAAGGTGTTTTGGAAGGACCCCAAACATCAGAGTGTACATAATCCAAAATGCCTTTAGTATTATGGATCGCTGTACCAAATTTAACCCTTGTCTGTTTCCCTTTGACACAATGCTCGCAAAACTCCAAGTTGCAAGCCTTTACTCCCTTTAACAATCCTTGATCTGATAGAGTTTTCAAGGATTTTCCTCCAGCATGTCCCAAGCGCATGTGCCATAGCCTGGTTGCTTCTGCCTCTTTGTCGTCACTGGACGTTACTGTCGCTGTCCCAATAACTGTACTACCGAGATAACGGTACATGTTATTGTTCTTCCGATTGGCCTTCATTACCACTAGTGCACCAGAGCATACTCTCATCACTCCATTTTCTGCAACGATTTTGAACCCTTTTGATTCTAGGGCTCCCACAGAGATGAGATTCTTCTTCAAATCCGGTACATATCGAACATCTTTTAATGTTCTGATCATTCCATCATGGTTCCTTAAACGTATTGAACCAATGCCATATGAGGTAAGAGGGCTGTTATCCGCTGTGTGGATGACTCCATATTCTCCTTCTTGAAATTCCACGAACCAATCCCTGTTGGGACACATATGATAGCTACAAGCCGAGTCCATCAACCATATGTCTGATGATGTTGACGGCTCCGTTGTAACTAATGAGAAATCCGAATCATCACAATCAGCTACATTTGAATCCATAATGGCCTTTCCATTGTTATGTTTGGCCTTATTCTTCAACTTCGGACAGTCTTTCTTCCAGTGCCCCTTTTCTCGACAAAAGGCACATTCATCTTTGCTGGGTTTAGATCTTGACTTAGATCTTCCTTTCTTTGTCCTCGTTTGATTTTGAGAACGACCCCTCACGAACAGTGCTTCTCCTTCTCCGCCCTTCTGTTTTTCTCGCTTTCTTTGTTCATAGCTGTACAAAGCCGAACAAACTTCTCTGAGAGAAACTTCGTCATTTCCATGGAGTAGAGTAGTTTCAAGGTGCTCGTACTCGTCAGGAAGTGACGCCAACAACATCAAGGCCAAGTCACCATCATCATAAGTTGTATCCATATTTTGCAAATCTGTGACCAACTTATTGAAACTGGTGATATGTTCATTCATCGTGGTACCAGGAACATAGGTGAAGTGAAACAGTCTCTTCTTCATGTAAAATTTATTTTGACTATTTTTCTTCAAAAATTTATCCTCCAGTGCTTTCCATAATTTACTTGCAGAAGTTTCCTTTGTGTATGGATATTTCTGCTCTCTAGCAAGGTAGGATCGAATGGTACCGCAAGCAACACGGTTGATAATTCTCCAATCTTCTTCTCCAATAGCATCTGGTCTCTTTTCTTCAATAGCAAGATCTAGCCCTTGTTGAAAAAGGACATCTAGAACCTCGCCTTGCCACATCCCAAAATGTCCGGACCCGTAAAAAATTTCTACCGCAAATTTCGCATTTGACACAATTCTTGTCATAAGCGAAGATGCCAATGATGACGTATTGTTGACACTTGATGTAGATTCTTCTTGTTTATTGTCTCCCATCTTTGACACAAATATTATTTAATAGCTGACGACACAAATCAAGATTATTTCCTTTCTGGTGTGGAAGATCAGACTAAGCTGCAACCACAGAGCATACTCAGACAGAACCTTGACTCAGTTACCAAGATAAATCTTTTCTGATGTGGAAGATCAGACTGTGCTGCAACCACAGAGCATACTTAGACAGTACCTTGGCTCTGATACCAATTGTTGCGGAAGCCAAATGTATATAGTGTGAATAAGTCACAACTACTATACCAAAAAATATGACAGCCACCAAATAATAAATAAGACAATAATAAAAGGAACACCAAAATCTACAAGGTTCGGCCAATTTTGCCTACTTCCCCGGACACAACTAATATTTTATTCCACTCCAAAAATACAAGTGAAATAATACTAAAGAGAGAAGATACGAATGCCTTAAGAAGATGAGAAAGCAAATAAGAGGTGTGTTTAAATCCTAAACATTACACCTCTTTTTATAGGGAGAAATTCTTCCCCAAATTGAGTCCCCCACCGATGTGGGATAGTTTGCCATTTTCAACAAGAAGTATATAGGTCATACCTAGAGTTCTTCAACAGAGATGGTAAATTCTTTTCCTGGACAGTTTAATGGATCTGAGGATAGACTAACTTTCGGTGGAAAATTTTGAACATTGCATCTTCAGGTCATTATTTATTCACCTGCTAGAACTGCAAGCCAACAAGGCTCTGGAAAGGTTGGAAAGTGGAGAATAAATTTCTTGTCCACACAGAAGTACGCACCGTTCCTTACCTTTTTTTCATGATAAAACAGTTACATTTTATTCTCTGGAGACATTTCACTTTGGATATTCAAGTATTATCCGATGCAACAAATCCTTGCAAATGTGTACCTGTGTATGAGAGAACTTTTCTCTAAGGTAGTTTCTTTCTCCAACAATGCCCTGTCTCTCAAATTTCTGAGCAGCATTTTTAGAAACTGCTGCTTTTTTGCTGATAGACATTTTATTTCTGATATCAGTTTTTAATTGGTTCTACAGTAGTCAAGCATCTGTTTGATTGCATCTTTTAGGTGGGAAAATCCATTGATGGGATGGACATCCACAGGAGACCCTCTATCAAATGTTGGTGAGGCAGGGTTATCTTTTGATAGTGTAGAAGCAGCAAAGGCATTTGCTGAGAAACATGGTTGGGAGTACACTGTAAGTGCTTCGAGAACTATCCATTGTTTTTGTTTTCCTTAATAAATATATATTGTTTCGGTTGCTCCTTTGGCACTTTTAGAAAATCTGTTGCTATTTCCATGTAATGGACATGTGGGATTACAAGAGGTTTTCGATCTTGCATGCATGTGATAGGAGATTACTATATTATGGACAGTATTTCCTTTGATAGTTACTTCAAGAGAGAAACAAAGTAGCAGGCAAGAAAGATATTGAGATATTAGTTACATTAATGAAAGAGAAAACAACGGTAAAAGAAAAACTTGATCGGATTTGTAAGAAAAGAAAAGAGAAGGAGAAAGAGAGCTGGCCACTTGCATAGATGTTAGCTTCACTAGAACTTGAACGTCAAATCAGTTTTCATACCAATTGTCAATATACACTAGCTTGACTATGTTCCAAGGCCAACTTTGTTGATCTTGTTTGCAGTCTAATATACAGAGCTTTGTTTAAGATTCACCTTATAAGCGGCATAGATTGCGATAGAATCCTTCAATCATCATTCATCAAGCTTCTAAAATAAATGGAGTAGCACTTTTGGATTATCGAGAGTGAGTTACTAGACTTTAAGCTTCTTTTGAACTTAGGAATAAACTCACCTGAAAATTAAGAACTAAGAACCAAAGTACATTTCACTGTAAAAATATAGCACTGTTGCTAAAGGGAATACAAAACTGACGAGATTATGAGTTCAAATTCTATCTACTTTCCAAGTTAGACACTTCCTATAGGAGTGAACTAGTTAGGATCAGGACATTGGATTGGAATTCAAGCAACTACACTTGAAGGCCTTACCAAGTGCATCTTCTTTGGATAACATCGCGATAATGACCTTCAGAGATATTTGAGGTTCGAATGCTGACTGCTCCTTATTTTGTTTGATTGCTTTTTAATGTTACAGCAATATAATGCTACCAGCAGTTTAACCTTCTTTAGTGACCTTTTGAGTATTTCAATATATATACACTGTTAAGTGTTAAATAAATTGTAACATGTTATCTCAGTCATAATTACTTTATCTTCTAGCTACCAAAATAGACTTATTATAGGGAGCTACCTATTGTTGTATGCATCTTAATTTGATTGTATAGAAAAGTTCAGAGAAGTATGATTTCTTACTTTACGTTTCATTTGTAGGTCAAGAAGTTTCATACACCGTTGTTGAAGGTATGAATTTTCTGTACTCCATGTTATCCCATGTTTTTCGCCGGCCCAATCAGAATGATCTATTCCGTTAATTTTTCGATCAAACAGTTATATATCCTCTCCTTCAAAATCATGAGCTTAGCTGTTATAAAGATGCATATTTTTTTGTAGAAATCCTGGTCTAAGTTTTGGAAATCGAACTTTTTAATCCATTTTAAGAAAACAATTGAAATTTGAGCTATAAGGAATACAAAACTGGAAGCAGAAATGCTCATAAGATCATTCCTATGATCAATATACTTTCAACGGTATTCAGTTAAAAGTTTCAGGACGTGCGACACCTTAAGTACCGCACTTGAATTTATGGGCTTATATAACCCTTCAGAAAGCATTTTATAATTTCTCATGCTGAAAATTCTATACAACCAGCTATTTAATTTGGGACTTCCCTACTTTATTTGTTATTCTTTATAATTGCTTCTCTTTTGTTAATTGTTTATCCGTTTGTGGGACGTAGACCAGTTCAAAGACCATGTATTTAAATTGGTATTTCTTGAAATGGAATCTTATGGCTGCCTAGTTAACCATTTATCGGACACAACGAATCTTATATATATTTTTTTTTAATTTTTTGCTACAGCCAAAATCATATGCAGACAACTTCAAATGGAAGGGCCCCCCACCAGAGTCCAGGGAGACTAAGGGATATTTTGTACGTTCAATTTCCGCACTGCTGCGCTGCCTTCAAGAGTTGCCACTTCTGACAGGTGGAAATCCTTTTATCATTGGAATTGTAACACGTATTCAGCCAATAATTTTGTTTGCTACTGAATTATCATGGTCCAATCGACAAAAGTGTATTACGTTAGTTAGCTTTTTTAAACTTGTACTCAATTCCCCACTAGGACGTAGTATGTCGTCCCTTTTGTTTCTTGCGTGTGAACTAGTAAAATATGTACAGAAAGAGAAAAAGAAGAAAATTAACGACTTGTAAACTTGACATTGGCACATAGCTTTGTACAGGATCATTGCAGATCTACAATTTTGCATGTCGTACTTAAAGCTGGAAACAATAATCAAACATGATTAACCAACACTCATTTCCTACTCTTTATACATTGCTACTATATTGCATAAGGTTTACTCTACTATTGAACGAGTTAACTATATTTACACTTGAAAAACTGTTTAAATACTGGAAGCAGATTCAGGAGCAGCAGCATCGTCTGTGGTATGGAACCTCCATTCAAAGAGGTAATCCTTGGACTGACAAGCTAACCTCACAGCATTGCAAAAAGCTTTAACAGAATTCTTTTTGCCTTTGTCAGCTCCCCATTCTATCTTCACCCAGCATGTAAATCCATCCGATGACATTGGCACACTTTTTGAATCCAAGAACTCAAGCATAACTTCCCCACCAATTCTCTTGCATGCATTGCCACGCATGTAATCCAGCCAACAACATTCAGGTTGACCCACCATTTCTTTATATGCTGAATTTGTTAACCGTACTTTGTTATTCGAGTCTGATATAACAGCTGGCAAGGCCTCTGCTTCAACTTCTTCCTCCACTTCCTCTGGTTTTTTCACACATTTCTTGTTAGTTCCACCATCTGGAGCTTCCTCATTAATACACCCAATTGAAATACTAGACCCAACTGGACGCACTGGCCGCGGAGTGATAACACCAGCGTTCTTAGGACTAGTGGATCCTTGCATTAATTGTGGCATGAAATCTAATTCTTCAGGGACATCAGCTACTAAGTTCAAATCTATCCCTCTTTCCTCTCCTGAGCTTTTCTCCACTAGCAGAGGAAGAGTTGTAGTAGTACAAGAAAGAAGAGGGAGTGCTATTGAATTTGCTGGAGTTGTGACAGGGGTACCCAAGCCACATTTAAGAGGGACAAGATTTGGGATTATAGAGAACTGGGGAACCGCATTTGGTCTATGAGCTGGTGAAGCAGCCATTACCTGATAATGAGGAAATTGGACTGCAGGAAGGTAATTAGTCCTGGCTCTTTTCATAGTAGGCGGACCAAGGGCAGTTCTTCCTCTCTTCCTAGTCCTTGTTGGCCTTGCTTGCAAGTGAGGCCATACATTCCTCAAGAAAGGAGATTTGTTAATATTTGCTGGCAATCCATTAGGATTATTTTCAGAAACAGGACTTGTTGGAACCTCTGGCTTTGGTGCTATAGGCCTGTATCTAGCCATGATCTCAGCTGTTTTTGAGGTTGAAGGGTAAGGATTCAAAGTCTGCATCATTTTGATAAAGGAGAAATTTAAAACTCCTCTTAACCAAAAATCCCAAAATGCAGGAAGAGAAACAGAGAGGAGAGAAGATAAGGGGAAGTTAGTGGGACTGAGGTTTGATGTATAAGAGGGCGATATAAGCCAATGAGTATAGGGCAAAACATGAAGGAAGAGAAAAGAAAGAAGTGACACTTGGAAACATACGGTGGGTACGTGTTTGGGGAACTTAAAGAAAAGGGACATGTGGGATTACGAGAGGGTTTTGAACTTGCATGCATGCTTTACACTTATCACACCCTAAGCCTTTCACCTATTCTTCTCCTACGGTTTCAGAAGAGAAATGACACCTTTTTAAAATTTTCATTGATTACCATTTACCCCATTAGTAGATTCAGATTCATGCATCTGTTCACTTTTTTTGTTCATTTTTTTAAGGATGGATTCATGTACTAATAAAAAGGTATAACGGATGAGAAAGAGGATAAGGAGGCAGCAGAGGGTGCAGTGAGCAGCTACCAATCAGGCGGTGGGCTCTCATCTCATTGCACCGAAGGGGGAAAAAGGCCTTTTGCAGGACAACGCAGTGTGGACGTGGATCTCATGCATGCCTACACGGCTACACATATTTGTTGCTTTTGGTTTTCTCTTTGCCCTTTGAAAAACAGATTCAATAGTAGTACATTAACTAATTTTCACTAGTTTTAGTACATTAATTATTCACTTTTAAGGTTATTATTATTCTCTATCACTAAACTTTATTTTATGATAGTTTGATAAGTATAGCAATAACTTAAATATTTTATAATAAATATGTACATGTGTATATAGTACAAAAGATATACTTATGATCTTTAAACATATGATATCATGTCATTTTATAGGAAAGTATCATTAAACAGAATTTTTAAACAAGGAAATTGTATATCCTTTTGAAATAGATTAAAGAGTGATATGTTAATGAAACCGAGGAAGCAAGAGTTTGTAATTCTGGTTTTCAAGTGGATCAGATGTTGAAGGGAGAAAAAGAAAACAATCGAGATAGTGTGGTAAAAAATTGTATGGTTCAATACTGTTAGTAATTTACAAAATAGCCCCTGGTTCTGATTTTTCCACTACGTTTCTTCCAAATGTTTTTGCTGTCGATGAAGAGAAGTTTGATGCGATTGGAGGACTGGGTTGGAGATTACGCGAGGATGTTACACGTGCCACTTGACTGAAAAAGCTCCTTATTATAACAACTAGTGAATTTGCCACGATCATAAATATAAATAAAATGAACTTTACAAATTTCCTCTATAATTTAAGGAAAATGCCTAAAAATATCACTCAACTAATAAAAATGATCCGCCTGTATTATCCGTTAAAAGGTCGTTATTTCCATGCCACTAACGATATACTTTTGGCCTATTGATGCTACTGTCCACTAATTCCCATATCTGATTTTTAAATTATAATAATTATTTTTTGGACCTCATTTTTACCACGTATCTTTATATTATTGAATCTTCTTTACTTGACCTTACATTTCTTTTAACTATGATTATGTATAATTAATCAAGTCCAACCCGATAAAATCCAACCACGTAACACAAAACGAAACCCTAGCCCGATGAGCAGCTCCCTTCCCATCCCAAATCAACAATCCTTTACACAATCTAAAATTCAATTTCTCCATTATCATTCTGAAATTCTTAATAAGGGTTAGGTCTATTGTTCAATTACGATTCATCTTCATTGTAACAGTTTCGTGTTAACTCTTCAAAATGTTTGCGGGGTCGAGCGACTCAATTGACCGGAGGAGGAAGTTTCGTTGTGGATTTGTAGCGGATCATTTTACGGCAACGACTCTATGAATTGTGGGAGACGTTTTTACAAGTGTCCATTGCCCGAAACAAGTATAGTTTACATTATGCATTCTATTTTTTTTTATGGTGTAATATTTTATTGGGATAAAATCAGTAATTTTATTATGCAATTATTTGGCAGAAACAAGGTTGTGGTTATTGGGAATGAGACAATGTAGAATTTTTTCCGCAAACTGTAATCGTCACGAACAGTCAGAAGAGAAAATTGGAAGCTTTTGAAATTGAACGAAATAGATTGATGAAGAAGATAACTGATTTTGAAATTTCTGCTGTTACTGATGCTAAAACGATAACAGAGTAGAGGGAAAGATTAGATGCACTGAAGTGTCTGTTGTTGAGGATACCTCGAAGATTATTGAGTTTAGGGAAAAAGTATTCCGGCAGTTGATTTTGTTGTTTGATTGTGTTATTGTGTTCATGGCGGCATGTGTTGTGAAATGATCCATGTTATGATCACTGCTTAGAATTCTATAGTTTGGTCTTTTGTTAGGTATATTTTTGTGCTATGTAAGTTTGAATTCATGTAACAAAAGAAGAATTTTCTCCTCAGGAAAGGCTTCAATCTTTAGTTTCATTGTGCTAGTAATACTTCATATTATGATCATTGCTTTGTTAGTTCTAGGACAGTCCTCTTCGGATCATGCACACTTTGAAGTTGTCTCCAGTAACTGACTTCGAAGCCTCAATACAACATATAACAGTCCAATATGAATATATGACAGTTTAATATAAATACATCGCTGACATTTAGACCAAATGATAATACGAAATAGAAGCTAAACCAAACTGATCATAGCTGACATATGAAATAGGACCTAAACTAAACTGATCGTAGCCGACATATGAAATAGAAGCTAAACCAAACTGATCATAGCCTATATTTAAATAAGATGTCTAACGTCAATTGTCTTCAAAATACATAATACTAAAATCTAATTGGTATTTCAATGTAACAACAAAAGGTCAAATAGTCAACTAGTTTAACCTTTAAATACCACTATGTTTCAACAGTCTAGCTGCATAACTGAATATTACAAAAACTTAACCTACAAAAATAAATAGTAGCTTAAAATGCTTGTTTCAATCATTTGCTCGTTCTCCCTGGCCCTTCTTTGCCTTCATCTTGTACTTCTTTTTTCTAACTTCTGCTTGAAGCTGGCTCGATGTAATTACTGGTTTTTCATTCCAAGTAGCCTTTGTTGGTGAATAAGACATGTTTGTTGATATTGCTGCACCTGTTTCATTTATAGTAATTGAATCCTTCTTGTACCAGTTGGATTCATGTGTACCTTCCTCATGGTTAGTCTTGGGTCAGTCTCAGATATAAGCATCGGCCTAATTATTGGGTCTTCATCATCTCCAATATCAGGTTTATAATTGTTGTACTTTTGTGTTCAAGCTTGAGTGTTAAAGACTAATTGTGTTCCCACTTAAGTTTTAAATAATGCTTTACTAAATATTGAACTTTATCCTAGCTCTTGTGTTTCATCTCTGAAGATGTCAATGTGGAGGTATTGTCCAAGTCTTTCCTCTTTTTAACAAAGTCCAGCTCCATTACCCTGCCAACCAAAGACAACAGTCAGTACATGCTTCATAAACAACAAGAAATAGTACTATATAAATCTTTACCTTGTAACATCCTCTTGCATTATGATTTTCATCACCATACTTACTACATGTCATTATAATCCCTTTCCTTTAACTGCTCCACTCACCTTTCCTCTTCAAAGCTTCATCTTCAACCCCATTCCTCTTTACTTTGGGGCTTCCAACCATCTTGACAATTTCAAGTGGCTCCGTGACCTGACTAGGCAGAACTTTCCAAAATTACACCCCTCTAACAGGCTGAATTTTGTACTTATATGCCAATAAATAAACCTCCTTATTATACAATTGGTGTATTTGTGTCACTTGTTCAATCTTCTCATACATCAATGCCTTAATAGCATGGGGACAAGGTATCCCAGATAAATCCCGCAACCTACAGGTACATCTCTTCTTCTCAAGATCACAGTATGTATGTATTTACCTTCTGTGATTTCAAAGCCATAGTCTCCATTAAAGTTCAAAGTACAAGCATGTGATAGTTTCATACATGGTGGATTGAAATTTGCATTCCAGCTCATAGCTTTGCCTTCATAATCTGCAAGCCTTTCTATTGCCCTGATCCTTATTGCCTCCAACATCTTGATAATTGACATATGTCTAGCATCTAGAATTCATGTATTAAAAGGACTTAGTAAAGTTGTTATCCATCATTAGATTTTTACACCATGTATCAAAGTAGGCTCTACACCATGCTTTTGGTGGATAGTTGATCAGGTCATTTGCAACATCCTTTGACATCCCCCAAGCTTCAGCAATTGAAGACAATAATTGAACTCTTCATATAAATCTTTATAAGACAACAAATTCGGGTCAAACCTATTCCACATATGGGCCAACTTCTTACTATACAATAACTCTAGAGAAATTACCCATTCAACCCTAGGGGTGGGATCGGTCGGTTCGGTTATGAATGTTATCTGTTTAGCATATCGGTTATCGATTTACAAATTTGATAAATCGATAACAGAACCGATAAGATATCGATTATCGGGTATCGGTTAATCGATTATCGATCATTATCAGTTTGGTTATCGATTTACCCAATAAGATAACACAATCTAGAGTTAAGCAAAAAAGAAAAGACAATTCACTGGAGTTAATAAAAAAAGAGAATAATGCACGTATAGTATACTAAAGACTTGCGCTAGGAGTAACTAGTGAGGTTGAAGAATGAAGATGAAGCAATTGAAGAGTGTGGTTGAGAAAGAATAGGAGAGAATGAACTAAAACCCCTAGCATTTGTATATACTTAAGGATAAAGTCATAATTTTATTTATTCTTATTGGGTTATCGGTTAACCCATCAACAAAATTGGCAAACTGATGCCCGAACTGATAACCCTATAGTAAAAAAATTCTAAACTGTTACCGAACCGTTAACCCAATAACCCGATACTGTTAACCCAATAAACAATTAACGATTCGGATTATCGGTTTTACCCGATATATGCCCAGCCCTATTCACCCCTATAATTGAAATACACATCCACCATGTCAGTCATGCTTCAATAAAGTTCATATGCAAAAGGAAAAGAAAACATAAAGTTGAGCGACTAAATCAAAATTATACATCAACTATTAAAAAAATACAAGAATAACAAAACCCTAGAAAGACAATAATTTTGGGGATCGCGATAGAAAAGAACAAAATCTTAAAAGAATAGAACTTCAAAGAATAAACAATGATTTACACTATATTTATACAGACAAAAATAAGTAATCCACATGCGCAACCATTCCCACATGAACAAAATCTACACACACCATATTAAACCCCACCCACCAAATTGAATAACATTTTTCATATTTAAATATGCTACTAACTTGATAAGTTACATCGATCTCCGACAAAATTAAATTTTGAAACCACCGTCGAAAATAGCCCGCCTTCCGTTCGAAACCCTTCTAAAACTAAAGGCAGATTTTGAGAAAGAGGTTTGTCTGAAGAAACAGATGACTGAAGTGAAGGAATTAGGGGTTGGGTTAATAAAAGATTATATGTTATCGGGTTGGGCTTGGTTAATTATACATAATCATAGTTAAAAAAAAGTAGGGTAAAGTAAAGAAGATCCAGTAATTTAAAGACATATGGCAAAGGTGGGGTCAAAAAAATAATTTTTATAATTTAAAAATCAAATATTGGAACCGTTAGTGGATAGTGACATCAATATGCCAAAAGTATAATGGTAGTGGCATGAAAATAATGACCTTTTAATTAACGGATGGAATAGATAGACATTTCTGTCAGTTGAGTGGCATTTTAGGTCTTTTCTGTAATCTTAATTCTATAAGTTGAATATGTAGAACACATTTATATTTTAACGGTTAGCTCAGTTTCACAAAAAAAAAAAAAATTTAATGGCAACGAAAAGAATAATATTAAGACTACAGCGATATATGCTTAATAACTTCACATATACAATCATTTAGTAACAAATCTTTTTGTGGTAAAAGAAACAACAATAAGTATTAAAAATTCATTGTATATGGTTTCGTGTTTTCGTCATTCATCGTTAGTAAAATTGGTTGTTATCATTACTAGAAATTCGATAAAAAAACGACCACAAAAAGCAACCAAAGTTGGTCGCTTATAGGCCTAAAAACGACCAAACAGCGACCAAACATACCTGATCGTTGTATTGTTGGTCCCTTTAGTTTAAGGACCAAAGTTGGTCGCTATTTGGTTGCTTTTTTATTTTAATAATATAATTTTTACGACCAAAGTTGATCTCTAAATGTAAAATACATTATTTATTTATTTATTATTAATCATAAAAAAGCGACAAACTTTGGTCTATAATTCAAATATTATATTATAAAATCTGGAAAATAGAGACCAAGGTTGGTCGCTTTTTTACTAATTTTTTAAAAAATTAGCGATCAAAGTTGGTCGCTAAATTCAAGAATTTAATTTTTTTCCAAACATTATTTTTTTGAATACATCAACTTTTATTGAGATGAAAGAAAATATTATTTGGCCGTTTTATCAAATTACATTAAAAAAAAACAGAAATCATATTTTTTTTTCAACTAATTCTTTCATCTAAAATAATTCAAATAAAATTTCCTGATGGTTAAACTAAAATTCTAAAATTTCGGTTTTTTCAGAAGCATTTTTGCAAAAACTGAAAGAAGAAATTTGGACAACATTCTCTTCATAATAAACGCCCCCCTTAATTAATTGCATAAGGATATTAATAATTTAATATGACAAAAAGCAGATATAATAAATACTCATCATTTAGTGCTAAAAATAGAATATATAAAAAATGACAACCGAAATCTCTATGTTGCTGAAGTTCTCATTGGCTCTACACTTTTGGATGGGTGTATTTTGCTTGTTTGTTGCATTTATAGTGGAATTTTTTGGTTTTCGGATTGGTAATGAGGACCCTTGGATTTTGATATAATCTACGGTGCAGGATTCACTATAAGCAATCCATGTCATTTTGAATGGACCAATGGGAAGAGAGGGTTAGTTTGAATTTTGGTAAAAGCATAATCTTCTCGCCCGGAAAGGATAAGCTTTTCCCTATGTGTTTTTCTTTTACATAATTAACTAGTATACTTACCCGTGCGATACGCGGATCATTTCAAAGGAAAAAATAGAGCAAAAAGATATTAGAAATATCTATAAATTGGAGACTATAGTTAGCAACCACATTCAAAAGAATTAAAACAAAAAAATAGATAAATTTAATCGGGTTTTCTCTATAAAATTATTGCAGGGACCACTAATTTTCAAAAGATGTTAAATCATACTGGAGTACAACAACAACAACAACAACCCAGTATAAACTCACTTAGTGGAGTCTGGAGAGGGTAGTGTATACGCAGACCTTACCCCTACCCTGGGGTAGAGAGACTGTTTCCAAATAGACCCCCGACATCCTTCCCTCCAAGAACTTCCCACCTTGCTCTTGGGAAGACTCGAACTCACAACCTCTTGGTTGGAAGTGGAGTTTGCTTACCATCAGAGCAACCCCATCATACTGGAGTAATACTACAGAAATACTTGACTTTAAAAAGATTAGTCCACTTGAAAATACAAAAATTTTATCTCAAGTTATGATCAGCAAAAATAAAGAACATTAAAGATATGTATAATCACAGTAATTAAGACATCACCTTCCGTTGTGATGTACTTTGGATCAGAAGTATATGAGCACATGAGCAAGTCAATCATGTTGGTCGATAATATAAACGAAGACTCAAATGACTAACCAAGATCCTAGAAATACCTAATTCGAGAATCTATATAACAATTTTAAGTCTTAGATGAAATAATATACAATAAGAACACTAATTCTCATCGAGATTATGTGCCAATTACTGATGTACCAGTGATCTTATTGCTCTAGCCGAAAATACCTTTATCATAAGCTACTTGTTCCTTTGTAGTCGAGGAACAAAGTTCTCTGTTGCATACTTAAGGTAAGTTTTGTTACCTGTAGAAACAAATGTATATTACGAACTATTAGATAAATTGATCGGTAAAATATTTGTTCCTCTTTCTTCTTTAATAATGGCCACCCTAGTGTGTGCTGCTAAATTGAGTATCTAAGTAAAAAAAACACCAATAAAGGTATATCTATATATTATTAAAAGGAGAGGAAAAAGCCATCTCCTTAAGCCAAGTGGCAACCTAAAAAAATGCCACATGGCATAGTTAGTTATTTAGTTTATAATTAGTTATTGGTTATTATTTTAAAATTTAAAAATATATAAAAATCAAAAATAATAAAATAAAATAAAAAACTACCATATATATATAGTAATTGGTTACTTTATTTGGATTAATAAATATAAATATCTTATAATTAAATATAAAAAAA
>MU708644.1:20646-59547 GCA_026770625.1 Nicotiana glauca | reverse complement strand
TATATATATATATATATATATATATATATATATATATATATATATATATATATATATATATATATATATATATACCCTAGTTCACCGATCGTGAACATGTCGTGATGGCACCTAGTCCCCACAACCAGATAAGTCAAATATTGCGGAAAAACAGAGTAACCAAATTAAATAACTAGAAGAAACTGTACTGTATGCCACTCGGCATGTATAACTCAATAACACAAGTCTACTGAAATTCCCAAAGACCCGAAAACTCACGGGCAACACAGGCTATAGAAATATATAGTATGGTTCCAAAACCCCAGAATATTCTAACAACCGAAAGAGAGAAAACTCGATACTAAAGATAGAGTAAGAGGGAGACTCGTCGGCCTGCGGACGCAACATATCTACCTCGAAGTCTCCGAAATCCTCCTGCCTCACTGATAGTTGTCACACCTCCTTTTTACCTACACCTGCAGGGTGTAAAGGGAGTTTTTTCCAATTAAAAGACAATCGAAACGGGATTCGTTTATTAAGAGATTCAGAGTCGCCACTTGGAAGATTTATGGTATCCCAAGTCACCGGTTAGAATCCCGAATCGAGGAAAAGAATGACTCTGTTTAACAGTCCGCGAACCAGAAATCCGGGTAAGGAATTCTGTTAACCCGGGAGAAGGTGTTAGGCATTCCCGAGTTCCGTGGTTCTAGCACGGTCGCTCAACTGTTATATTTGGCTTAATTATCTGCTTTTGCAACATATTTTAACTTATGTACTTTTTAACGGTAAACCGCTTTTATTATTATTTTAATAAAAATTGCAACGTCGTGAAAAATGTGTCTCGAATCACGTCACATAAATGCTCCCGTGGTTGTTAACACATTCCGACTTCGTTGAGATTTGGATTTGGGTCACATAAATATACACCCGAGTTTAGGGAGATAATGTTATTAAAATACATGCTTAAAGAGACTAACGCGTTATTATTTTGGGGAAGGCCATGAAATTTACTAAACGACCCATCCCGAAATCTAAGTATTTTAATATATATATTTAACGAGGGCCCCGCAATTTATTTATTTTTTTTATTTGGAGAGGCTCATCTCATTGGTTTTAAAAGGATATCCTGAGGCAAGCTATAATTTTCTACTTAATCTGTCTCTAGTAAAACCTAATTAATTATTATTGTTTAAGAATTACTACATTTAGGTCCACAAATTCCAATCATCCCGCATGAAGGAATTATAATTCCAATCCGGCACAAAATGGACCAATCACAGGCATGGACCTAGGCCCCCAAACGAATATGCAAAACAGACTTGGGCCTGGGTCGTTCATTTTGGCCCAGAAGCCTATACCGCTTAAAGTGGGTTGTCGAACCCCAGTAACGTTTCAATTCTCATAAAACAAACGCCCCTGAAGTTGTTTCAGATTATGCTACCCAAGGAGCTAATGAATGACTTGATTATAGGTAGTTATAATTGATTTTAGTCATGATTTTTTTACACAAGCATGTGACATTCAGGCTGAACTAGATATGGCCATAATTACCCTACGCTTTCAGATTAGCATAAGCTCAAATTGAATCAATTCCAGCAATTCAACACCATTTATACAAACACGAGACAGAAATATTGATTCACTACTGAGTTACTTCCTAGTTAAATACATGAGGTAACAATCAGGGAAATAACTATAGCATTATCATGAACCTATTTTAATAAATGACTGCAAAATTATCTACTCCTAATAGTTCAAATACTCAGTCATCAACACTTAGTACGTATCAAGTCATTGAACCAGTTTCCAGCTCGAGATGTATTCAAGTTCTGCATATTTAAACTAACAACTAACTAAACCAACTACGTCTTAGACATTCCAAGTCAACAATACAAAATCCATTGTAATTTAAAACAGTCCTAATTTAATTGTAACATTCCAAGCATAACAGAAGTATTCAAATTGCAGTTCCACAGTAGAGCTTAAGCCTCAATTTCATTTCATTGTCAACAGAGGAAGCCACATCAACACAGTCTCAGAAATGTGTACCTGGAATTCGATAACAGAAATGAAGAAAGGATAGATCAGTAGCAGCTCAAACACATCAGATCAGCAAGTCTCAGCAGCAATAACCAGCAAATAACCCCAGCATTAGCTCAGACAAACCATTTTTAACTTGAAAATACCCAGCAAACACTTGAAAATGTGAACAGACCAATACTCATACCAAAAACTAGTTTAATTGGACCCAAAACTACTTGAAATCAGCCAAATCAGGATTATTCTACAACACCCAATGGAACAATAGACTTAATATCTATATCTATATTCTCAGTGTATAATTAGTGATTTCCAAAATATTTTCCTCTCTTTCTTCCCTGGACTCTCAGAAACCAACCGTCTTAAAAGCTTTTTCTCTCTCTTTTTAAGTCTGAAAATCCTCTCCAAAAACTCTCTCAAAATGTTCTATCAGATTATCTTAAGCCTTCAAAACTCTCTATTTCTTTTTTTAGCTTTTCAAAATCTCTAAACTCTCTAAAAACTCCTGCCCCTAAGACTGATTTTCCTATCTATTTTACACCCAAAGCAGACCTTCTTTTACAGCTCTTAAGAGCATTACGACCAATTAAGAAATCCATTTACCCATCCTATTCTTTGAAGCCACTACTAAGTGTCTAATTTCATTTTTTTAATTCGAAGGTGTATGGGCAGCCTGAATTTTAAACTCAGGCATGCCCTGACATAGTATTGTCATGCCATTTTAAACAACAATCTTTAAAAATACCCATCCTGTTAGTTAATCCCAACCCCACCCTGGGTCATCTTTAGCCAAAGGCCAAGCTAAATTCATGTTATCAGATACCGGAAACAACACATTGACTCTCCTTAAACCAACAAACATGTTCAAAAATAGACCAAGCAATTCATCATGAAAATTAGGAACTATAAGAGACTCGATTGATCTCAAACAGAATCCAGTTAGCTACAAGAAATGGACTAATGGATGAAACTTATTTAATCGATTCAACAGTTTACTACATATGTTAATCAACAACAATAACAACAAAAACAATGAAAACTGGACCAAGAAAAAGGTCCGAAAGAGGAGGGAGAAATAATTGACAAAAATAATGAATTACAACAGAAATCAATCAGAGAAACAATAACAACAACAAAAGAAAAAGTAGATAAAAGGAAAAATACCTTATAACTCAGACCAAGCCCAGTTCGTTTGATTTAAAACTTCAACTTAAAGTTTGAAGCCAAAATGTACCTTAATCGAGTGTTCTAGACTGAGAACACTCGACTAAGGTCGATTACGACCTCAAATTCCTCACATCGAATCGACTCCAATATTTGGTTCTTTTAGAGTATGCTCAGTCGATTTTAAATTCGACGAGCTCTGCTATGATTCGAGCAAAACTAACATGGGATTTTGGACGAGGGTGGCCTGGTGGTTCAGTGGTGTAACTTTGGGACCGTTTGGAGGTGGCACCGCCACTGGGGATTTTTAGGGCGGTGCTAGGGTTCCTCCCTTTGAAGGGATATCCGAGGGATCCTGGGACGATTTGAGGGAAATGGTTAGAGGGGTTAGGTTGGGGAGGTCGATATGGAGTTGGGGTGTAAAAATGGGAGGGATTGGATGAACTAGGGTTAGGGGTCAGTTCTTCGATCTAATATTCGAAGAAACTGACGATGATTCGAAGGAAACAGATGGTGGATTCGGAGAGAGGAGGGTGAGGGGGTTCTATGGTGTGAAGATGGGGTCGTTTGGACCACCGGAACTGCCGTGAGGCAATTTTCGGTGGGTGGTCGACGACGTAGTGTGGCGGAGGGTGCTGAGCTTGTCTCTGAGCGTTAGAGACGAAGAAGGTGGGGTGTTCTGTGGGGGTTGGGTGTGTTTGGTTACTTATATATGGGACACGAGATTGAATCTAGGTCGTTTGATTAGATGATATCGATGGCTCGAATAAATTCATTTAGAGAAAACGGGGTCGTTTTGTTTTAGTGGGGGATCGGGTTGTGGAGGTGGGTCGGGGTCGGGTAACGGGTAAAGCTCTTTGACTGTTGGATTGATCTAATCCAACGACTCTGATTAAGCATGACGGAAACAACATTGTTTGGACGGTCATATTGCCAGATCAAATTGGACCGGGTAACGGGGGGTATTTTGTGCTGGCTAAAGGGTGTGTGAATTGGGATGTGTCATTTTGGCCCAGCCCAATTTTCCTCTCTTATTTATTTCTTCCAATTTTCTTTTTCCAAAACTAAAATCCTAAAATCCTAAATTAAATTGTAAAACCAAATTAACCTATCAAAAAATACTAATTAAATTTTAATAACAATTATCACACATGATTAATTACCAAATAAAATCACACAATTTTGACACTTAAACACTGAAATGCAAAGTATGTTATTTTTTATTTCTTTTTATTTTTGTAAAACAACCACTTATTTAATTAATCCTAAATGTAAATGCAATAGATTTTTGTATTTTTTATTTATTTAAACACATAAATATGCAAATAATGACAGAAAATTCTACAAAAATTCACAAAATTGCACACAATAAAACCCACATTTTGTTATAATTTTTTGTGGGAGTAATTCATGCGAGACAAAATTACGTGCTCACAGCTGCCCCTCTTTGCTCGTAAACACGAAGAGTTTTCGTGCAAAGACAAAGTGAGCGGTCATGAGCGATTTTTGCCTGTTTGAGTCCTCCGGGTGAAGCTTTTTTTTGAAGAATTTGACCGAACCTTTGCTTCAAAAGGTCTCCTACATATTCTTGGCTAAAAAGGAATCAGGTCAATGTAGTTCGAAAGTTTTGGTAGCTGGGACTGCCATAAAGCTGTGGTTTTACTGTTACTGCTGTTGCTGCTGCTACTACTGCTTACTAACCTCCTTATTACACCGTGTTAAACGAAAATAAGAAGCTAGACTAAACTATAGTCTATGAATTACAAAATCTTATCTAGATCTTCCAACTTGTTCTTGTGTCTCTTGTTGCCTTGCTGTCTTGTTGGCTTGTGTTTCCTCTGATGTTTCTTTCCTTCTGACTTGACTTGTATTCTCTCTTGATTGCCGAACTCGAACTGCTTATTTCCTTCTTGTGAGCTTCGTATTATTTTCCATTCGAAGCTTGAACTGCCTTCTTCTGACCACTGTTGCCTTCCTTGGATTTCTAAACTTGGATTTATGCTGGGGAATTTTGTTGTAACCCTCCGCTTTACTGACTTTAACAGCTACTCAAAAAGATACCGCCTTTCCGCTCTTCAGGCGGGCTCCTGACTTCAATTATAACTTAACAAATATAATGTCTTTCCGCTCTTCAGGCGGGCTCCTGATTTCAGTTTCAACTTAAACATATAACGCCTTTCCGCTTTTCAGGTGGGCTCCTGACTTCAATTTCAACTTAAAAATATAACGCCTTTTCGCTCTTCAGGCGGGCTCCTGACTTCAACTACAAAAAAAAAAAAATAATGCCTTTCCGCTCTTCAGGCGGGCTCCTGACTTCAATTTCAAAAAACTATAACGCCTTTCCGCTCTTCAGGCGGGCTCCGGACTTCAACTATAACTTAAAAATATCACGCCTTTCCGATCTCTAGGCGGGCTCCTGACTTCAACTACAACTTAAAAATATAACACCTTTCTGTTCTCCAGGCGGGCTCCTGACCTCAACTACAACTTAAAACCTCAACTACGACTTAAAAAAGATAACGCCTTTCCGTTCTCTAGGCGGGCTCCTGACCTCAACTACAACTTAAAACTGCATTCTATTGCCATTTTTTCCTCTTGCCTCCTGAACCATTTTCCTTCTAACTTGAATTATCTTCCTTCAGAACTGCTTCCCTCAAAACTTGTGTTGTCTTCCCTCAAAACTGCTTCTCTTAAAACTGGTGTTATCTTCCTCCTTCAAAAACTAACTTCCCTAAAAACTTGTGTTATCTTCCTCCTTCAAAACTACTTCCCTTAAAACTGGTGTTTCCTTCCTCTTACAACTACTTTTTTTTTTCTTTCAAAACTATGTTATCTTCCTCCTTCAAAGACTACTTCCCTTAAAACTGGTGTTTTCCTTCCTCTGGAACTACTTCCCTTAAGACTGGTGTTTTCTTCCTCCGGAACGGCCTTCTTTAAAACTTGTGTTATCTTCTTCTCTTAAATTTTGAATCGACTTCATCGTTCTTCCGATGGGTACCCGACTTCAAGAAAATTTTCCAAATGAAAGAAAATTTTCTGCCCTAGTTTGATAATCTTTCTTGTATCATACCTTTCCGCCATCAATAACATTTCCTGCCCCTGTTTCAAATCAAAGAAAATTCTGTCAGTTTAAAGTGTGGTGGTTGGTTGTGATACTCCTGCTGGGGATGGTTTTCCTTTTCTCCTTTCCATGCTATGCGTTGTCCGACCATCTTTGAAACTTGGCTGATAACTTCCGCCCTTCTTGACGACTCCTTATTCACAAACCTCTCAACTATTACTTCTAGTCTTCTTATCTGACCCCA
The DNA here is from genome assembly GCA_026770625.1 of Nicotiana glauca. Taxonomy (NCBI): domain Eukaryota; kingdom Viridiplantae; phylum Streptophyta; class Magnoliopsida; order Solanales; family Solanaceae; genus Nicotiana; species Nicotiana glauca. Next base: position 53,059 of record MU708644.1, on the reverse strand, counting down.
TGTATTTTCCATGACAGCTGATTTCTCTTGAAGATTTTGCATGTTTACTGACTAACCACTTTCTCCGTCTTCCGTGTCACTGAAATACCTTTTCTTCGTTCAGACCCAATATCTCCTTTTGTGGCATTGCTCGTGAACTGTCATCTCTTTGACCTTTGTGTCCCATATGAATTCCCAAATCACGTCCATCGCTCTCCGCTCTGTGTATACGTTGTTATTTCTTGACTAATGCCACTTTGATGTACTAGCCAGATCTCGTCTTGTGCATTTGGAAAGCTGATGGCAAATTTTGAAGTCATTTCTCACTTGTTCTGGCCAAACAGACTTAGGAAGAGGAAATGAACGAAAATAAAAGGAACAGAGTAAAAGACAAAGGAAAGGGATGATTCCTAACAAGAAAAACTATAAAGTAGAAACCTATCAGACGTGGATACCAACTCTAATGGTCATGACATGCACACGTGGCCTATCCTCTATCGTTAATCGCCTTTCATAATCTTCGTCTGGTGATTTCCCATCTGATTCTCAATCTTTATTCGACTTGTAGTGCCCAAAAGGTTTTCACTATCAAGCCTTTTATCTCACAGTCGCCTCAAGGTGCCCGTGAAGGTTTTCACCAATAAGACTTTCTCGTTTTATTTCTCTCAACTTCCGTCGCCTTACGGTGCCTATGAAGGTTTTCACCGATAAGACTCTCTCATTTTCATTACTTTTCTGCTGGGGATCAGAGTGTTATTCTCGACTTCCATTTGCCCGACTTGGTGTCTTTTGAAGACTGGTTAAAAGGTCTTTCTTTGGACCGTAACATGGGATTGTGTATAGGGCTAGAAAGAAAGGGTATTAGAGGCTCAAAGCAAATCAACTTGGGTTCAAAATTACAACCTTCGGAACTAGACTTTTTTGCAACAAACACAACTTGTGCCCCAATTTCTTGCTTGGGGATCTTTTGATTTTTGTTACACTATGACCGAGCCATGAAGCGCCTGCGTATCCTCTTTGAGGAATCAGGTCAAACGTAGTTCACCCAATTCCTTGTTGTTTTCCTTTTCACTTAATTATTATTTTTCTTTTCTTTTCCTTTTTCTTTATCTCTTTCTTTTCTTTATTGTTGTTTTCTTTTTCTTTTTCTTTATTTTCCATGTTTGTGTTTCTAATCTTTGCTACTGATTCTGAAAGAGGGGTATGAAAGAAAATAAATAAGGCTCAAAGGGTTAACGAAGGATAAAGTATTTAGATAGCAGAACAAAACGCCTCCGTCATTCCAATCTTCGACATATGCCAAGTACAAACAACATAATTAAACAAACCTTCGTAACATTTCTGATCGTGCTAGACTCGATAACCATATCCATGCATTTTCCCTCTTCATCTTGTTAAATAGAACGCACCACTGGGTAACACTTTCACTCTTATTATTATGAATGACCCTTTCTTCTACCGTTGGCTTCAAATGGTCTCAAACCGTTCTTATTTTTGTTAAGTGTCCTGATCATCTCCCAATGGTTTTATGATTAACTTTTAAGATTAGGCCTAAATTGTGCGCGCATGTCATGTCACTAGAATCGGCGTTGAACAAAAGATAAAACAAAAGGATAAAAAGGAACTAAACAAAGAAGATGACTGGAGGTAACAAAAGACCATAATTTGCATTAGACAAACGGTGAAACGGTTCGTATAACAACACAGGCAAAACAACTAGATTAAAACCCTGGAATAAACCTGAAACGAACCTGGACAACACTAAACAAGCCACTACGACTAAACAAGCTAGACAAGAAATGAAAGGACAGGAGGGTTTGAGTACAAGACAATATCCGAATCACAACCCTAAAAATAACCCGGACAACAGAAATGACAACAAAATAAACCACCAAAACTCTACTCCGGCTAACTAAAAAAAATGGAGTGTCTTCCCAATTACCAAGCACGACATCTTAGCCACTGAGCTTCACATCAATATTTCCAAGACCATTATCTATTTCAACACCTTCAGCTTTGGTCAATACATCCCCAAGAGTATTCACTTGCTCTTTATTACTGTCGTCGATCACAATCACTCCTTCGTGAATCATTCTTTCTATTTCCCTTTTCAAAGAACGACAACTCTCGATACTATGCCCTTGGACATTGGAGTGGTACGTGCATCGTGCAGTAGGATCAAAGCTTCTTGCACGTGGATCTAGAGTATATCCGGTGAGTGGCTCAATCAGGCCAGAATGCTTTAGCCTTTCAAACAGACTTGCATAAGATTCTCCGATAGGGGTGAGAGCCTTTTCTCGTTTCAGCAACCTCTCGTTCCTAAATGCCTGATTTGGCCTAAAACCTGATCCAAGAGGTTTCTGGTATGCTCGTGGGGGATGGATAGGCATTTTGTGGAGCTGGGTACTTAGAAAGTGAAGTATGTCTTTGGGAGTCCCGTGGAGAGAAGTAGCGTCGGGGAGGGTCATCTAGTGCATGGGGATATTCACGGGTACGATGTTGAGGCTGGAAATGTTGATCAAGAGAGCCCATTGGATCATCCTTTCTGTTTCTCTTCCCCCTTTCCGAGCTTACTGAGATGTTCTGAATGTCTTTCGAGCTACTCATGATTTTGCCTGACTTGATTCCCTCTTCTACCAACTCCCCCATTTTAAACACCTCATTGAAAGGCTTTCCCAAAGACGGGATCAAATGACTGAAGTATGTGGGCCCCTGGGCTTGTATGAAAAGTTCAACTACCTCTTCTTCACCAATCGGTGTATTGATTCGAGCAGCTTGCTCCCTCTATCTGATCCCAAACTCTCTAAAGCTTTCACCCGACTTCTTTTCCATTCTACATAGGGAGGAACGGTCCAGGGTAACGCCTGATTTGTATTGAAAGTATCGAACAAAATCTCGAGCCATGTCATCCCAAGTACGCGGCTTACCAACACCCTGATGAGTATGCCATTCCAAAGCTGCCTCGGTCAGGCTCTCACTGAAATGTTCCATTAGCAGCTCATCTTTCCCGCCAACATTTCTCATTTCCTTGCAATAAACCCTCAGATGGGCTACTGGATCTCCAAACCCATCATACAGTCTGAATTTTGGTACTTTAAACCCCATGGGTAGGCGAATGTCAGGAGACACGAACGGTTCTTTCAGCTTCCCGGGTTCCCTGTCTGTCCCTTCTCTTTCTATGAACCTTTCATTTTCAGCTTGAGGCTCATCTTGCGGGCCCTTCTTGTGCAAGTTGGGGACCTTATGAGTAACCTCGGAGGGGTAATATTGAGCATCGTGAGCTCTGGGTAGGTGTTCTTTGTCGAGAATATCGGATGTGACCGGAGGACATTTTTGGGGAAAGATAGTTAAACGACGAGTGATGGAGCTACTCGGGTGGTTGGGAAAGCTGTCATAAGCGGGTAGATATGGAGAGTATGGAGGATCATCCGGCATTGTGTTCGGTGTCTCGGTAAGGACAGAGTCCAGGAAGCTAGGTGGTGGCGGGGGTGGTGCTTTCCCAGTCATCCATGCCTGATACATATCTGCCACATGCTGTCTCAAGATTTTTATCTCTTCTACCAACCCATTGTCCTGTTCAACCAGCTGTTTTAGGGCATCGGTACTAACCCACTCAGTTTTGTTGTTCTTTGCCATTGTCTTTTGCCTTTGTGTTACAAGGAAGCGTTACTTTAGAACCACAAACCAACCACCTTTTCGGAGATTGAAAAAGAACAAAATAGGAGCAACCTGCTAGCGTTAGGACTTTTAACAGATAGGTAAACACACATTAAGGATGCAATGTACCTAGGCAGTTAACCCATTCTATCATGCCTTTGCTTCGATTGCGTGCGTCATTCCGGCTTCTTATAGTTGTGCCCCTTGTTAACGCCTCTCAAACTTTCCTTTATTTTAATTATTTTCTCTCTTTTTGTTTTTCTATTATTCCCTTTTTTCTTTTTAATGGTGGTCGAATCTTATGTGGACTGCCTACGTATCATGTCCCCGCATAAATCAGACCGTGCGTAGTTCTGGCATAAGTGCCAAATGACTAATTAAAAAAAATTGGATTTTTCCTTTTTTCAAGTTTTTTCATAAAAGGAAAAAAAATGTGTTTATTACGACACATTTTATTACAATATTAACAGACTCCGAAAGATTCTAACATCAAAACGGCAACACAGCCTAAAATAGACTAACAGAAAATCATCACTCTTTTCTCAAAATTTCATAAAATATTCGGTCTTGTCAATACGACCTTTCAGTACTTCGAAGAAGATTTAAAGGCTGTGTTTGCTAACCGGTCAAAAATTTTGAAAAATGACCAAAGGCGGTCGTTCTTGTAAAAACGTCCTTCCAGCGTCCTTTTGGAGACATTCGGCTATTTTGGACGAGAATGACATCACCTTTTCTCATGGCAAAACAACGATATTTATTTTCCCTAAAAAAAATTCTATCTTTTTTTTTCCTTTTAATAATAATTTTTTCAAATAAATTTTCCAAATAGTTGAACCCGATATGAGTTGCCTACGTATCTCACATCCGGTGAGAATCAAACTTATGTAGTTCTGCCAAGAAAATAGCTAATTTTGAAAACAAGACTCTTTTCTTTTGTTTTTCAAATAAATCAAACTAAAAAAAACAATTCCCTTTTTTTCATTTTCTCAAAATTTCGGAAGAGTTTCGACGCTATTTGGACATTGGGTTTTTCTCAAAATAGGTAATTATCTCTCTACAATGCTATTATTATTATTATTATTATTATTATTATTATTATTATTATTATTATTATTATTATTATTATTATTATTATTATTATTATTATTATTATTATTATTATTATTATTATTATTATTATTATTATTATTATTATTATTATTATTATTATTATTATTATTATTATTATTATTATTATTATTATTATTATTATTATTATTATTATTATTATTATTATTATTATTATTATTATTATTATTATTATTATTATTATTATTATTATTATTATTATTATTATTATTATTATTATTATTATTATTATTATTATTATTATTATTATTATTATTATTATTATTATTATTATTATTATTATTATTATTATTATTATTATTATTATTATTATTATTATTATTATTATTATTATTATTATTATTATTATTATTATTATTATTATTATTATTATTATTATTATTATTATTATTATTATTATTATTATTATTATTATTATTATTATTATTATTATTATTATTATTATTATTATTATTATTATTATTATTATTATTATTATTATTATTATTATTATTATTATTATTATTATTATTATTATTATTATTATTATTATTATTATTATTATTATTATTATTATTATTATTATTATTATTATTATTATTATTATTATTATTATTATTATTATTATTATTATTATTATTATTATTATTATTATTATTATTATTATTATTATTATTATTATTATTATTATTATTATTATTATTATTATTATTATTATTATTATTATTATTATTATTATTATTATTATTATTATTATTATTATTATTATTATTATTATTATTATTATTATTATTATTATTATTATTATTATTATTATTATTATTATTATTATTATTATTATTATTATTATTATTATTATTATTATTATTATTATTATTATTATTATTATTATTATTATTATTATTATTATTATTATTATTATTATTATTATTATTATTATTATTATTATTATTATTATTATTATTATTATTATTATTATTATTATTATTATTATTATTATTATTATTATTATTATTATTATTATTATTATTATTATTATTATTATTATTATTATTATTATTATTATTATTATTATTATTATTATTATTATTATTATTATTATTATTATTATTATTATTATTATTATTANATTTATGGTGTCCCAAGTCACCGGTTAGAATCCCGAATCGAGGAAAAGAATGACTCTGTTTAACAGTCCGCGAACTAGAAATCCGGGTAAGGAATTCTGTTAACCCGGGAGAAGGTGTTAGGCGTTCCCGAGTTCCGTGGTTCTAGCACGGTCACTCAACAATTATATTTGGCTTATTTATCTGCTTTTGCAACATGTTTTAACTTATGTGCTTTTTAACCGTAAACCGCTTTTATTATTATTTTAATGAGAATTGCAACGTCGTGAAAAATGTGTCTCGAACCATGTCACATAAATGCTCCCATGGTTGTTAATACATTCCGACTTCGTTGAGATTTGGATTTGGGTCACATAAATGTGCACCCGAGTTTAGGGAGATAATGTTATTAAAATGCGCGCCTAAAGAGACTAACACATTATTATTTTAGGAAAGGCCGTGAAATTTGCTAAACGACCCGTCCCGAAATCTAAGTATTTTAATATATACATTTAACGAGGGCCCCACAATTTATTCATTTTTTTATTTGGCGATGCTCATCTCAATGGTTTTAAAAGGATATCCTGAGGCAAGCTACAATTTTCTACTGAATCTGTCTCTAGTAAAACCTAATTAATTATTATTGTTTAAGAATTACTACATTTAGGTCCAAAAAATTCCAAGCATCCCGCATGAGGGAATTATAATTCAAATCTGGCAAAAAATGGACCAATCGCAGGCATGGACCTAGGCCTCCAAACGAATATGCAAAACAGACTTGGGCCTGGTTCGTTCATTTTGGCCTAGAAGCCTATACCGCTTGAAGTGGGCTGTCGAACCCCAGATAACATTTCAATTCTCATAAAACAAACGCCCCTGAAGTTTTTTCAGATTATGCTACCCAATGAGCTAATGAATGACTTGATTATAAGTAGTTATAATTTATTTTAGTCATGATTTTTTAAACAAGCATCTGACATTCAGGCAGAACTAGATATGGCCATAATTACCCTACGCTTTCAGATTAACATAAGCTCAAATTGAATCAATTCTAGCAATTCAACACCATTTATACAAACATGAGATAGAAATGTTGATTCACTACTAAGTTACTTCCTAGTCAAATACATGAGGTAACAATCAGGGAAATAACTATAGCATTATCATGAACCTATTTTAACAAATGAATGCAAAATTATCTACTCCTAACAGTTCAAATACTCAGTCATTAACACTTAGTACGTATGAAGTCATTGAACCAGTTTCCAGCTCGAGATGTATTCAAGTTCTGCATATTTAAACTAACAACTAACTAAACTAACTACGTCTCAGACATTCCAAGTCAACAGTACAAAATCTATTGTAATTTAAAACAGTCCTAATTTAATTGTAACATTCCAAGCATAACAGAAGTATTCAAATTGTAGTTCCACAGTAGTGCTTAAGCCTCAATTTCATTTCATTTTTAACAAAGGAAGCCACATCAACATAGTCTCAGAAATGTGTACCTGGAATTCGATAACAGAAATGAAGAAAGGAGAGATCAGTAGCAGCTCAAACACAGCAGATCTGCAAGTCTCAACAACAATAACCAGCAAATAACCCCAGCATTAGCTCGGACAGACCAGTTTTAACTTGAAAATACCCAGCAAACACTTGCAAATGTGAACAAACCAATACTCGAACCAAAAACTAGTTTAATTGGACCAAAAACTACTAGAAATCAGCCTAATACACCTCTGAAACTCCAGTATCTAGATACTGAACCAAAAGATGTGAATGAATCAACTAGAACTCAGGATTATTCTACAACACCCAATGGAACAGTAGACTTAATATCTATATCTATACACTCAGTGCATAATTAGTGATTTCCAAAATATTTTCCTCTCTTTCTTCCCTGGACTCTCAGAAACTAACCGTCTTAAAAACTTTTCTCTCTCTCTTTTTAAGTATGAAAATCCTCTCCAAAAGCTCTCTCAAAATGTTCTATCAGACTATCTTAAGCCTTCAAAACTCTCTATCTCTTTTTCAGCTTTTCAAAATCTCTAAACTCTCTAAAAACTCCTGCCCCTAAGACTGATTTTCCTCTCTATTTTATACCCAAAACAGACCCTGTTTTACAGCTCTTAAGAGCAATAAGACCAATTAAGAAAGCCATTTACCCATCCTATTCTCTGACAGCCACTGCTAAGTGTCTAATTTCATTTTTTAATTCGAAGGTGTATGGGCAGCCTAAATTTTAAACTCAGGCATGCTCTGACACAGTACTGTCATGCCATTTTAAACAACAATATTTAAAAATACCCATCCTGTTAGTTAATCCCAACCCCACCCTGGGTCAGCTTTGGCCAAAGGCCAAGCTAAATTCAGGTTATCAGATACTGGAAACAACACATTGACTCTCCTTAAACCAATAAACATGTTCAGCAACAGACCAAGCAATTCATCATAAAGATTAGGAACTATAAGAGACTCGATTGATCTCAAATAGAATCCAGTTAGCTACAAGAAATGGACTAATAGACGAAACTTATTTAATCGATTCAACAATTTACTACATATGCTAATCAACAACAACAACAACAAAAACAATGAAAACTGGACTAAGAAAAAGGTCCGAAAAAGGAGGGAGAAATAATTGACAAAAATAATGAATTACAACGGAACTCAATCAGAGAAACAATAACAACAACAAAAGAAAAAGTAGAGAAAAGGAAAAATAACTTATAACTCAGACCAAGCCCAGTTTGTTTGAGTTAAAACTTCAACCTAAAGTTTGAAGCCAAAATGGACCTTAATCGAGACTGAGAACACTCGACTAAGGTCGATTACGACCTCAAATTCCTCACCTCGAATCGACTCCAGGATTTGGTTCTTTTAGAGTCTGCTCAGTCGATGTGAAATTCAATGAGCTCTGCTATGATTCGAGCAAAACTAACATGGGATTTGGGACGAGGGTAGCCTGGTGGTTCAGTGGTGTAACTTTGGAACTGTTTGGAGGTGGCGCCGCCACCGGGGATTTTTAGGGCGGCACTAGGGTTCCTCCCTTTGAAGGGATATCCAAGGGATCCTGGGACGATTCGAGGGAGATGGTTAGAGGGGTTAGGTTGGGGAGGTCGATATGGAGCTGGGGTGTAAAAATGGGATGAATTGGATGGATTAGGGTTAGAGGTCAGTTCTTTGATCTAAGATTCGAAGCAACTGACGATGATTCAAAGGAAACGGATGGTGGATTCGGAGAGAGGAGGGTGAGGGGGTTCTATTGTGTTAAGATGGGGTCGTTTGGACCACCGGAACCGCCGTGAGGTACTTTTCGGTGGGTNGGGGGGGGGGGGGCTGGGTGTGTTTGGTTACTTATATATGGGACAGGAGATTGAATCTGGGCCGTTTGATCAGATGATATCGACGGCTCGGATCAATTCATTTAGAGAAAACGGGGTCGTTTTGTTTTAGTGGGGGATTGGGTTATGGAGGTGGGTCGGGGTCGGGTAACGGGTGAAGCTCTTTGACTGTTGAATTGATCTAATCCAACGACTCTGATTAAGCGTGACAGAAATGACGTCGTTTGGACGGTCATATTGCCAGATCAAATTGGACTGGGTAACATGGGGTATTTTGGGCTGGGTAAGGGGTGTGTGAATTGGGCTGTGTCATTTTGGCCCAGTCCGATTTTCCTCTCTTATTTATTTCTTCCAATTTTCTTTTTCCAAAACTAAAATCCTAAAATCCTAAATTAAATTGTAAAACCAAATTAACCTATCAAAAAATACTAATTAAATTTTAATAACAATTATCACACATGATTAACTACCAAATAAAATCACACAATTTTGACACTTAAACACTGAAATGCAAAGTACGTTATTTTTGATTTCTTTTCATTTTGTAAAAAAACCACTTACTTAATTAATACTAAATGTAAATGCAACATATTTTTGTATTTTTTATTTATTTAAACACATAAATATGCAAATAATGACAGAATATTCCACGAAAATTCACAAAATTGCACACAATAAAACCCATATTTTGTTTTGATTTTTTGTGGGAGTAATTCCTGCGAGGCAAAAATTATGTGCTCACAATAGTGCGTCTCAATAGAGGTACCTGGATGATCTGCACATGAAAAACATGCGCAAGAAGGGCATGAGAACACCACAACGGTACTCAGTAAGTGTCAAGCCTAACCTCGGTTGAGTAGTGACGAGGAAAGGTTAGGGCCCTACTGAGGCAAAAATATAACAATAGCAACAATTAACAGTGTGTAAATCTGACAAAAATAATAAACGCAACAGTATAATAAGGCAAATCAACGAAGCAATAATAACTACAGGGATAGAGCAGAAACACAGAGTAAACACAGCTCAATATCAAGATGCCAATGAGGGTCTCCTAGGATACCGTCCTGTAGCCCTTTCCTCAACTATCCAGTGGATCTCCCGGGATACCGTCCCGTAGTACAACTCTCGTACCAATACCAAAGGATCTCCCGGGATACCGTCCCGTAGTCCAATTATCAATGTACAGGGGGATCTCCCGGGATACCGCCCCGTAGTCCCAAAATAAAAGTGTAGGGGAATCTCCCGGGAATCGAACCCGTAGTCCCAAAGTAAACAAACAAGGGCTGGGAGCTACCAGAATCCCACATCCGTAGTCCCAATGTAAATGCGCAATCACAGCCAGAAACAAGCCAAGGAACAACGTACGAAAAACAAACATAGATAGAACTAGCCTAGCATGCTTCACATAGAGCAGTCAAAATAATTTCAGAAAGTAGGCAGTCAAGTCAGTTAAACATGCTTTTTCCTAATCTAACATAGGTCATAACTCCAGATAGAACAAGGCAAATAAGGATAAGGACTAAGTTTTCATAGTTTAAGAAAAAAAAAAGGATTTTCATCAATTGGCTCAAGTACGCGCTCGTCACCTCACGCACAAGGCACTCAAATATCAAGTAAAATCCTAAGGGAAAAGGTCCTCCACACAAGGTTAGACAAGCCACTTACCTCGAACCAGCTCAATATCAATATAAACCGCGCCGTAGTCCCAAAGTAAACAAACAAGGGGGGGAGCTACCGTAATCCCACATCCGTAGTCCCAATGTAAATGCGCAATCACAGCCAAAAACAAGCCAAGGAATAACGTACGAAAAATAAACACAGATAGAACTAGCCTAGCATGCTTCTCATAGAGCAGTCAAAATAATTTAAGCAAGTATGCAGTCAAGTCAGTTAAACATGCTTTTTCCTAATCTGACATAGGTCATAACTCCAGATAGAACAAGGCAAATAAGGATAAGGACTAAGTTTTCATAGTTTAAGAAAAAAAAACGGGTTTTCATCAATTGGCTCAAGTACGCGCTCGTCACCTCACGCACAAGGCATTCAAATATCAAGTAAAATCCTAAGGGGAAAGGTCACCCTCACAAGGTTAGACAAGCCACTTACCTCGAATCGGCTCAATATCACTAGAAACTGCGCCTTTGCCACGAGTATCCGACTCCAAATGGCCTAAATCTATTCAATTCAATTACATATCGTAAATAATATTGCAAACAACTAATTTCACTATTAAATTTAAAGTTAGCGCGAAAATAGGTAAAATGACCAAAATGCCCCTCCAACCAACGTCTCGGAATCAAATAATTTTTACGTTTTAAGAACCCTCATACTCTCACAAGTCTAACCATATAAAAATCTCCCAAATCGGTGGTCAAATGCCCCCTCAACACCCCATAGCTAGGTCTAAGAAGTTTTACCCACTTTTTATTCAAAAATCAGAAATTAAAGGGTGAATTCGCGATTAGATTAATGGGTTTTAGTTATAGGAGAGTAGAGAATCATTACCCAGTGATTGTCCTTGAAAAACCCTTGAAATTGCTCCCAAATCCGAGCTCGAAACCTTGAGTTTTGATAAAAATGGCAAAACCTCATTTTTGAAATGTTTATAACTGTTCAGGGGTCTTGTTCAATGCGATTGCATGGGCAGTGATGCGATCGCGTAGAGTAAAAATTTAAAGGCCCAAAAATTGGCCTATACGAACGCAGGGTTGGGCCTGCGATCACAGAAGGAAGAGAAACAGGTGCGATCGCATAGAAGGAAAGTCTGCAACAGCCGATCCCAGTGTTCTGCAATTCTTAACAACACAAAAATGCTCCGTTGAGCATCCGAAACACACCCGAGGCCCTCGGGACCTTAACCAAACCTACGGACATATCCCATAATATCATTCAAACTTGTACCAATCCTTAAATCACCTAAAACAACACCAGAAACATGAATTAAGCAAAGATTCAAGTCTTAGAACTTCAAATTCCAACCAAACACACTCTTGATCAAAAACCTAACCAAACCTCGCCCGAATGACCTGAAATTTTGCACACACATCCCAAATGACATGACGGAACTACAGCAACTTCCGGAATTCGAATCCGACCCTCGGATCAAAAACTCACTATCGGACTGGAAACTTCAAAAATTCGAACTTTGGCATTTCAAGCCTAAATGAGCTACGAACCTCCAAAATATATTCCGAACACGCTCCTAACCTCACCTAACAGAGCTAACAGAACCATCAAATTTTCATTCCGAGGTCGTCTTCACACTGTTCCGAATACGGACCATTTTTCAACTCTTAAGCTCTCATTTAGGGACTAAGGTCCCAAAACACTTTGAATTCTAACATCGAACATCCCGGCAAACCAAAAATAGCAGAAATGAACTTAGGGGAAGCAGTTAATGGGGGATCGGGGCATAAATTCCAAAAACGATTGGCCGGGTCGTTACAATATATATATATATATATATATAGTGTAAATTTAGGATTTTAATTCAATTTAAGCTCTCTCTCTCTCTCTCTCTCTATATATATAATACTTAGTGCATAGTATAGTATAATATATGTTAGTATGTGTATATATATAACACACACACTTCATGCTACTTTAACTACATATATAGCATGTTATAGTACATGATACTGTATTCATTATTTGTATTGTAATAGAGTTAATGAATTACATTCATTTATCACCAAAGTTGGTCTCTATCTGCTTCCCCTTTAGTTAGCGACCAACTTTGGTCGCTAACTTTGAATTATATTTATTTATATTTTATAATTTTTTTTAAAATAATAAAATAATTATTAAAATATTATAACTGGGTCCCAGATTAGCGACCAAAGTTGGTCTCTATCTGCTTCCCCTTTCGTGAGAGACCAACTTTGGTCCCTAATTTTGAATTATATTTATTTATATTTTATAATTTTTTTAAATAATAATATAATTATTAAAATTTTATTAGTGGGTCCCACTTTAGCGATCAAAGTTGGTCGCTAATTTTAGTATTTCTTTGACCAAACAAGTCTGACTAGTCCGGTCAACATTTTGACCAAATTGGCAACTAACTTTGGTCGCTAATGTATTTAAAATAATTATTTAATTATTTTCTCCAATATAGCGACCAATTTTGGTCGCTAACTTTTGATTGCTTTTTTCCGAATTTTTAGTAGTGTATTATAGTTAGCAAAATTTTGATTTTTTTCCCTTCTGTAAATTAATTAATCTCTAAACCATCAGAGAAATATCAATGTTCAATGTGACATTATACTTCTCCATATGTCTCTACATTTCAAGTAATTGTTGAGGAAAAGTTATCTTATTATCTATTTTTTCCTGAAAAACTCTATGCTTTTTCAGTCAAACAACGATTTAATTTATTCTATCATTTTTTTATTTTCTTAAAATGGAAGAAGAGAAAAAACTTTTCAAGAAAGTTGATTTCTCTTATACTTATATTATATATCTAGGTGGTTTACTTGGACTTGTTCTATGTTTATATTTGATATTAATTTATTAGGTAATTAAAAATTCAAACGGAAATAATACAGAGAGGGAGAGCATGACACCCACCAATTTTCAATTACGGATCAAGTTACAATTTCTATTATTATTTTCTTTCTCCTCTTTATTTATTTCTTCCACTTCATCATATCATACTATTAAATCTTCAACTATAGTTGGAACATACCTCTTCATATATCATCAGAAAGAGTATACTTCCCAAAGTTTAGCACTATTACCTATTATCAATAAAACGCAATAAGTAGTTTCTCATGGTATATGAGCAAGCTGCCAAAAGAAATAGTAGCAAATTAGATACTTCTAGCATCCCCAAAAGCCGCGTAGTTCGTCGATAAAAAATAACAACATTTGCATAAGTGACTTTGAATAGGGAAGGTGAAAATAACCAAACTAATTAGAGATATTTGAGCACAAAAAAAAATTATCAGTTTCCTACTCCTCTAAATTAAACACGATTGTATGATCCTTAACCTTCACAAATTAAAGATCTTAAGTGGGATTCCTCAAATAAGGTGAGGTAAAACGAACTAAGTTAATTAGGAAAAAAAGAAGAAGAAAAATATAAACATGCTTTTTGGCCATAGGAATATATATGTAAAATCTACACTCTACACCTTATTTTCCTTTTTGAAATTTTCCTATATTTACGATAAAGAAAAGAGAAATGGAAAATAAACCAAAAAAAAAAAAAAGACAAGAAGAAGGAAAAAATTTAAAAGATGAAAAAGATAAAAAATCGATTTTTTTTTCGATTAGGTAACAATGAAAAAGAAATATACGTACTTTCTTCTTTTCTTTTTCCCTTTCATTTATCGTCTCTTTCATTTCTATTCTTCTTTATCTCCCCCCAACATGCTTCTTCCACCATCACTAAGAAAAATTTCCTCCTAATTTGGCTTTATAACAAAAATGATAAATTCGTTGTACTATTCTATACAAAATTACACATTCATTCAACATACATTTCGGAGTCAGGTGCATCTCTATCTCCCTTTTTTTTTTCTCTATTCTCATCCTATTCATAATGAATGATCTTAACAAAAACTTTACTCTTCTATCTCAAGTCTCTCATAATAATACATCTTGCATGATTCAAATGATTATCTGAAACTCAGTATCAATATATGAGAAGGCAGGCTTTGCTCCGTTTCTTCCTTCAAAAGACACAAATCTTTTTACTTCATCAAAAGTCATGCATCTTACTCCTCTTATGTAATGATCTGACCGGTCGTTTTGAGCTCTAGCGTATTGTTCAGAGGTTTGAGGCCATGAGTAGCTTCACTTAAGGTATTATGACTTGTACGCGTAGTCAGAATTGAATTTCAGGAAGTTCAGAGTGGATTTAGAAAGAAAATTTCTATTTCGAAAGCTTTAAGTTGGAAAAGTTGACTAAGGTCGAATTTTTGAGTAAACAACCACCGAATGCGGATTTGAAGGTTCCAACAGGTTCGTATGATAATTTCCTACTTGGGCATATGTTCAAATCGGTTTTGGATGACTCGGGAGCGTTTCGGCGCCTATTGTGGAAGTTAACATTTTGGAAGAATTTTCATAAATTTGGGTTAAAGTGCATTTCAATATTATCGATATTAGTTTGGGATTCCGAGTATGGAAATACCTACTTATGGTGATTCTGGTATTGGGGGCGTGTCTAGAAGTGGATTAGGACGTCCATAGGTCATTTTGGGATCATTTGGCGAAAGTTAAAAATTTGAAGGTTTTTGAGAAATTTGACCGGAAGTGAAATTTTTTATATTAGGGTCGGATTACGATTTTGAAAGTTAGAGTAGGTCCGTAATATCGGATGTGACTTGTGTGCAAAATTTGAGGTTAATCGGACGTGATTTAATAGGTTTCGGCATCGAATGTAAAAGTTGAAGTTCTAAAGTTCATAAAGCTTGAATTGTGGTATGATTCATGATTTCGTCATTGTTTGATATAATTTGAAGGCTCGACATAGTTCGTAATGTATTCTGGAACATGTTGGTATAATTGGTTGAGGTCTCGAGGACCTCGGGCGAATTCCGGATGGTCAATAGATCGAGTTTGGACTTGGAAGAAAGGCTGGAGTTGCTGTCATATGGTGTAACCGCACCAACGAAGTTTTGGTCGTAGGTGCGGAGCCGCAAAATAGGCCAGGAAGGTCACAGAAGCGAGCCATCGAGGGCAGCCCAGTGAGCGTAGGAGCGGACGTTTGGGCGCACCTGTGGGTGCGCAAGTGCGAATGCAGTGGCCGCAAAAGTGGCAAGGGGCGCAGGTGCGATGAAGAAGCCGCAGAAACGGATGTGTGGAAGCAGCAAAGGAGTCTGCTGGTACGAAAGTTGCTGGGCAGAATGCATAAAAGAATGAGGATTGGCCATTTATGCTCATTTTCTTCATTCTTGGGCGATTTTTGGAGCTTCTTGAGAGGGGTACTCACCTAGAAACTTGGAGGCAAGTTAATCCCACCTATTGCAAGTTAAATACATGGATTACATCTATATTTTTACTTGGAAGTCATGGAAAATTAGTAGAAATTTGAGGTTTTGAAGAAAAATCTAGAAAATTTTTATTTCTGGATTTTGATCATGAAATTGGACATGGAACTAGGAATAAATTATATATTTGAGTTCGTGGTGTTATGGGTAAATTTTATCTTTGAAAATTTTCAGAATTCGGGTACGTGGGCCTGAGGGCTATTTTTATCGACTTTTCGAACGGAGTTGGAAATTGTTGTAAACAGGATTATAACGAGTATTAGAGTATATATTTATGGATTTACTCATTTATTTACTAGTTTTGGAGCATCGGGCATCGATTTTTTGAGTTGTTTGAAAGGCTCGGGAGCCAGCTATGGAACTTGGGAGTGAGGCAAGTCTCCTTTCTAACCTTGTAAGAGGGAATTAACCCCATAGGTAAATTGATTTAATATATATTTCTATTTGTGGGGGCTACGTACGCACAGGGTGATGAGAGTCCGTGCGTAGCTACTATAATGCTTAATGTCCGGGTAGTCTAAGACCTAAATCATGTTATACTTCCGATGTTTACAACCTACTTATTAATTGAATTGTTTAAAACATATTGAAACTTGATAAAGGAATTGAGAAAGGTTAAACTGTGTTTACTTGATCGTTAATGAGAATTGGCATTTATTTGGAATAATTGTGCCTAAATAAATCTTGAATTTGTTTTTTTGATATATTTTATCTTTTATGGAGCGGGCCGAACGCCTCGGTAGCAGATGGATGCAGCCTCGGCATGATTTGCGCATGATTGAATTATTTGCTTTGGAATTTATCATAAATTATATATCTTCATTGGCCTGAGATACAAAATGATAAATGATGACAAATAAATTTAGAAACTCCTTATTAATAGAAGAATTGGTTACTTACTTCATGATATTGAGTTTATGACTGTTCTATATCCATGCCTAATTTTATGTGGGTATTTTGTTTATAGACCCTAGTAAGTATCGAAGTCGACCCTTCGTCACTACTTCTTCGAGGTTAGACTGCATACTTATTGGGTACCCGTTGCTTTGCATACTCATACTATACTTGCTGCATATTTTATTGTGCAGGTGCATATATGCCTAGTGACCTTATGGGCACAATGGCGTGGTTGATATGGGGACTTAGATGAGCTGCCTCTTATGTTACGATCTGCAGCCAGCAAAGTCTTCTTCAGAGTATATATATTTTCTTTCCTGTCCAAATTTGTATTCCAGACAGATGCTGTAAATTATTTTATTTCCTAGTTGATGCACATGCACTTGTGATACCGGATTTTGGGGGTAATTACGGATTGTTCAATTACTGAAACCATTAAGAACATTATTTATTTATTTTGTAAAGTACATCATTTACTATTTAATTGAAGAAAATTATGACTTCAAGAATATTAAAATGAGAACAAAATTAACTATTTAGTGTTGGCTTGCCTGACAGTGGTGGCCGACGCCATCACGACCTTTAATGAATTTTGGATCGTAACAACATGGTATCAGAGCACTAGGTTCACTTAGGTCTCACGAGTCATGATCAAGTCTAGTAGGGTCTTGCGGATCGGTACGGAGACGTGTGTACTTATCTTCGAGAGGCTACATGGCTGTTAGGAGCACTTCTCTTCTTGATTCCTCATCGTGCGATTTGATTCCTTTGAGGCTTTATTTCCTTCCTATTCAATCTTATGGAACTTGAAGTGGTTGGTATCAACTAGAATCGAGAAATTGTAATGATACTGCGGATGTGGTGCAGGATGTTTCTCTCCATATTCGATTGGGCTAATGTCATCGCCTTGCGGAAGGATGTCTTATCATTTCAGCTTAGTATCTGTATTTCTGATGGTTTGAGGCTATGCACAAGTTGCTATGATGCTCATAAACTGTTATCGTCTAGTATTTATGTAATGCTAAGATGCTTGTCCATGCATTGTGGTAGTGAATGACTTGAAAGAAGATTTTTCTCAATGCATGATTCATAGATTTAGTAATTTATTTCCAATGGGGGAAAGGCAATCAGACTAAGAATGTTCAGGTTTGGGTTGATGGAGCAACGAGACTTAGTATTTTTGAGCGTGGTGGAATTTCCATCTATAATGTGGTGTCGTTGTCCTTGTTGAATGTATGAAGTTCGCTGGTGTTATGGTCTTTTTCAATTTGCCTTTGGGGTAGAGTATTATGAACTAGTGCCGGGGAAGCGGCAGTTAGAGATCGGGTGGTTCAGGATTAAATCGGTGTTCCTGGTGTTGAGGGCTGAAGGAAGATGATCTTCAGAGAGGTTTAAAGATGGTAGCGATCTGTTGGTTCAGGTGCTATAGAAATGGATTTTGATTTAAGGCAACAACTGTGCGGTGACGAATGAAGAAAGGCATGTGGGAGGTTTCTTGAGTGGTTGAATTTATAAAAGTCCAAGTATGAGAGATGGAAGTTGAGTAGCTGCTCAAAGGAAAGGGGTTTGACCAAAGTGGGAGAGTGGAAAAGTAGCATATTGGTTTCATGGTAGGATAGCTACACATCTTGAGGAAAGTATAGAGTGATTTGGGATTCATGATGGACACTGACTAGGTCTACTGGCTTAATTTGGAATATTGACTACTATATATGGGGGAAAATTGGATACGACAGAAAGGAGTTTCTTGATGTGAAGAAGGATACAACATGACTTTGGATTGGAATGTATTGTCGCACCTTTGGTTGATGTCCATGAAGAGTGGATGGACTTGCACAACTGGTGAATGAGCACAGGCTCAGGATGGGTTACTGATTTTGCAGAAATTGTACTCAGTGCAACATCATTGGAAGAGGTCGGCATGTAGTATCTACATGTGGGTTATCTCCTGTGAGCAGGTTAGCGATCGCATGGTGTTGATGCAGCTTCTATGAAGAATTCTACTGGCAATCCGGTAAGAGGTTGAATATGTATATGCGGCTAGTGATTCAGAGTGTTCATGAAATGCTAACAGAAAGATTTCGAGGAATTTAGCGGGTTGATTGTGCAATATCATGTCAGTGATGAAGAAAGAATCTTGGTGGGTTCCAGGTTTATACAATGGTAGCTTTAAGCTAGGTGGGAGAGCTCCACCGCCCATGAATAGATTGTGTGGTTATCTACTTGTGAGGTTTCTGGTCATCGACATATTGATGGGTTATTGCGACTAAGGAAAGCAAACATCAGTGGTAATTTGAGCAAAGGATTTGAGGAATGTGTGCTATAATTGGCCTTATCGATTCACGTTCAGGCTTTGGGAAGACTCAGGATTTATGCTTCGTGTAAAATTGAGTTACAAGGAAGGTGATTCGCGTAGGTGCTTCTTTGAGAGGGTGTTCATGTGCTAGCATAGCCTTGGAGTTGATTATATTCAGGACTAAGTCAGTTTGGGTGACACTCAACAACAGTCACAACGGGTACAAAAGTTAAAGTGCAGTGCCTAAGGATTTCGAGTTTGTAGTATGGTTAAGTATCCAACTTTCGTAGCAGATTATGAAAAGGGGCTTGGAGTGTTCCATATTATCTTTGGTATGCAGTGTAGCATTAAAGGAATGCGAGAAAATGACTTCGGATTCATGGAGCAATTATCAGATTGGGTGTATTAGTTGAAGATACGAATATGCGCACAAGGAGGGTATGAGATGGTTCTGGGATTTGGGACAATATGATCTTGTGAGATAAGGTCACTCGGGATGAGTGCGGATTTTGGTTCGTGATGTAATGAATTGAGCTATTATTATTTCTAAGTCAAGTTAAGAATAAATTGGGAGAAGACAGGTCAGCTAACAATGGTCGAATTGGAATGCTGGTGGCATTGATCAGTTCCTTCAGGGCGTTGAGTTATGCATGTGATTTGTGGCAGTACGTGCGAGACTTGACGGCTGCCATAATTGATTTTATCTGGAGGTATTCAAGTGTTATGGCATGTTATGCGTAGATGGATCCCGAAAGGATCATGGTGGCTTAGACCACTACCTGAGGATTATATTTTCTATGGTTATGAGGATTCAGTCGCGTGTTGCTATGGTTCTCTTGAAATGAGTAAATTGAAAGGTTTATATATAATGAAGTATATATCGTATTAGTAGTTCAGGAGTTATGATGAAATTCCTGGACGCTCGTGTATTGGTAAGATAGGTGCGATGAGCGCCATGAAATTTGAAAGTTGAGGATCAAGGTTGTGGTTCAGTGTTGACAAGAATGTTACAAGCTCTGACGGGCAGAAAAAGATTCAGATGGTTAAAGTAAGTTGGTATTGTCTTTGGCGTCACCTGAGATCGGTGTCATGTGTAAGAGGCCTTGTGTACGAAATTGAAAATTCTTGAATTTCTTAACAACATTGGTATGGCCGACGGTATGGAGGTGCAGACTTGCTACCTGGTGCAGAAGGTCATGAGAGCGTATCCCATGGGAAGATTGTATATGTGCGACATGTAGTCACTTGATTGATTGAATAATTGAAACCAAGTATGGAGATAATGGTACTATCTCTAATGTGAGAGTTTAGGTCTAGAAGACGCTATATTCATTTGGTTGCGAACTGTGGATATTTTTCCAAATTGACGGTTGTTCTTGTTTGTCATGGGAAAAAGGGTTAGCGTATATCATTGGAAGGTTATTATCCCAGTGCAGTACGATCGAAATCGGCTTGAGGTCCGTGGATGGATCTAAATGTGAATGTGGGCTCTATATCAGACCAGATGTGTTCATTTCAGCATAGCAATCTTTACGAAAGAGTCTTCATGCCTTGGATGTTATTTATGTCGTCGGCCATTTCGTCTAATTTGTGGGGTTGTGAGAGCAGGATAGATCTCGAGATACAGGTCATTTATTACACCTTAGTTGTGCTTGAGTTTTGTAGCGTATGGCACTGTTCATCTCCCCAGGATTCATATTATGCACTTCGTGTGCTTGTGGTTGATATTGGGTATTTCGTAGGTATAAGTATTTTGGCTTGATGGGTATTTCCCTATTCGTTGTCATGTATGGATTGGTTGGCATGCCTCTACGGTATATGGTTGGATTGGGTGGCACGCCGCCACAGGTATGTTTTTTGGATCGGGTTGCACGCCGCGATGATATTGTGTGTGGATCGGGTTTCACGCTGCAGCAGTGAACTATTAAGTACGATTTCTTAAATGTGTTTTGTGTGTCCTGTTTCTTGCCTCTGAGAAATGCTCGTAGTATTTGATGGCCGCTTTAGTCGTTACACGAGCTGGATAGTTCTTTTCTAGAGCTAGTTCTTCCTTATGTATCATATTCAAGCTACACTTATTGGCGCATTGCTCGTGTCATATGAGATCTTAGATAGTGTTTGTGGTGGCTTATTGTCGGGACGACTTGTACTGGGTGAGACGAGATTATTGGACCAGGTATAAGTGCAACTGGATTCATATAAAGCATGTTAAAGAGCAAATATCGTTATTTGGTTCATAATGAGGTAATGGTTCCTGTCAGGAGGAGAGACTCAGCAATTTGTTGACTCAGCAGTTGGTTATGAATTTCTACACATCTCTTCCATCGTGGCGTATTGCAAGAGTTGGAACAAGAATTATATGTGTCATGAGGTGCATTGTGAGCATCGAATTCGTGAAATTTCAGTTATTGTTATCAGATGATGTTATTATGGTCATGTGAGTTATGCAGTGCATAGTGTGGGTTCACCAAAGGTATGCAAACATGTATTAGTGCATCGTGTAGTGTTGATATGGTGTTGTATGTTGGAAACAGACCTGGTAGAGAATTTCGGATGTTGGAATTGGGCTCTTAGGCTTATTTGACTAAGAAAAAGGGAGAATCTTCAGAATGTCTCTAGCTAGTGTGCTCAACTGAGTTGTGGTGGCGCGGGTAGGTGCACGAAGTGTTAAGTAGTGATTTCGGACAGCTCCAGAGCAGTTCTTAGTACGTTTGAGGACGAACTAAGTTTAAGTGGGAGATAATTGTCACGACTCGAAATTTCCACCATCAGGAATCGTGATAGCGCCTACTCGTGAAAGCTAGGCAAGCCGAGTATTATAAATTCATTACCCTTTTTATTAAGAATATTCAATAAATGATTAAACAGCGGAACAAATTAATTAACCAGAAATGCAGAAGATGAAAACTTAATAATTTAACCAAACATTGCTACATAATCCGAAAGTACAACACTACCCAAAATCTAGTGTCACAAGTCACAGACTATCTAAGAATACTACAAATGAGGTTTGAATAGAAATACACAAATCTGTCTCTGAATAAGTAAAAAAAGAAAGAGAAATGATAGGAGGAGATGCCAAGGCATGTGGACTTCTGCAGGACTACCTCGGGTCGCCTGAATGGACTGAAGACAGCACCCTTACTGCAGTCCAAGCGCTTCGGTATCAGTATCTGCACACAGTGCAGAGTGTAGTATCAGCACAACCGACCCCATATTCTGGTAAGTGCCTAGCCTAACCTCGGCGAAGTAGTAACGAGGCTAGGACAGACTACCAAATAAACCTGTACAGTTAAATCATATACAGCAGAAAATAAAAGCAGATAATTACAGCTAAAATTGGGCGGGGGACACATGTTGCGGGGAGTAACAGATAACAACAGAATACCAATAGAAAAATATAAGGAACGCCATAAATCAATTACCAGCAAAAGATAAGGAAATAAGGAACAAGTACACAAGTAATACCGTTGCAGGCGTGCAACCCGCTCCCATTTCATATAGTACCACTGCAAGCGTGCAACCCGCTCCCATTTCATATAGTACTATTGCAGGCGTGCAACCCGCTCCCATTTTATATAGTACCATTGCAGGCATGCAATCCGTTCCCATTTCATATATTACCGTTGAAGGCGTGCAACCCGCTCCCATTTCATACATTACCATTGCAGGTGTGCAACCCGCTCCAATTTCATATATTATCATTGTAGGTGTGCAACCCGCTTCCATTTCATATATCAATACCAACCATAAAAGAATCCCAACAAGGGAATAATAATATAACAACAACATCCTGGAAAGGGAACAATAATATAACAACAACGTCTCGGCAAGGGAACAATAATATAACAACAATATCCCGGCAAGGGAAAAATAATATAACAACAACATCCCGACAAGGGAACAATAATATAATCCTCATACGAAACATGAATAATCTACTACGGAGTCATAACAATTACAATATAAGAATCACGGGCATGCTTGACACCAACGTATAGATACTCGTCACCATGCCTATACACTGTACTCCACAATTAACACATAGCAAATAAGACGCAACTCCTAATCCCTCAAGCTAAGGTTAGACCAAACACTTACCTCAAACTTCTACGGCCAACTCAAGCCTCAAACACCTCTTTTCCTTTAGAATTCACCTCCATATTACTTGTATCTAGTCCAAATTAATTTAACAACATCAATAAATACTAAAGAATTCATACCCAATGTTTAATTATAGGTTTTCTATCATTTTTCCCAAAAAGTCAAAAATTGACCCCAGGCCCGTTTGGTCGAAACTCGAGGTTCGGACCAAAACCCGATCACCCATTCACCCACGAGCACGAATATGCAATTAGTTTCGAAATTCGACCCCAAAACAAGGTCTAAATCCCAATTGATCAAAAAGCCCTAACTCTACCCAAATCAATTTCTACCTTTAAAGAACAAGATTTAGGCCTAGAAATCTAATGAGTGTTAATGGAAATTGAAGAAAACGAGTCTAAGAACACATACATATGGTTTTGTGGTGAAATCCTTCTTCAAAAATTGCCCAAGTTCGAGTTTCAATGAAAGAGTTATGAAATTTTGCAGAAAACCTGTTTTGTTACTATTTTTTAAAAAGACTGGACAGGGAACCTATGTATTCGCACGCAATTGGATGCATTCGCATAGGGTAAGGGGGCTGGGCATTGCAATCGCGGGGCAGGTTACGCGTTTTGCATATTGTATTGGGCTCCCCTCCACCAGGCCAATTTTTTTTACTGTGCATTCGCATGGGGGAGCTATGCATTCACATAGTACAACCTACAGGAGCCTTCGCGATTGCACACATAAGGCTGCATTTGCAAGTACACAAAACAGGACACCCTTGAGACTATTCTATGCGATCGCGAACCTAAGTATGCGATCGCATAGCACAAAGACCTGGACACCAGCAAACAGAAAACCAGCAACTCTCTTTAAGTGTAAAATACCCCGTAGCCTATCCAAAACTTACCTGAGCCCTCGTGGCTCTAAACAAAATATGCAGGCAAGTCTAAAAATATCATACGGACTTTATCGTGCTATCAAATCTTGAAAATAACATGTAAAACTATGAATTAAACCTCAAAACTCATCATTTTCATCAAAGCCAAGAGGCCGCTAGAGAAAGGGTTCCGTTTTCGAGTCTATTTCCGATTCTTCCGAACATTTAAAGTTCATAACTCTTCAACCGGATGTCCGAATCATGTCATTTCAAGTCCGTTTCTTACCAAATTTTACAAGCTCAATCTAAACGCCATATAAGACCTGTATCGGGCTCCGAAACCAAGATACGAGCCTGATATCATCAATTTCAAAAACATTCAAATTTCCAAAAACTCATATATATATTTCAGAAAACAATTTTCTTTTAAAATTTATTTCTCGGGCTTGGAACCTCAAAATTCAATTCTGAGCATACGCCCAAGTCCCATAATTTTATACGGACCCTCTGGGACTGTCAAATCATGGGTCCGGGTCCGTTTACCCAAAATGTTGCCCGAAGTCAACTCCCATTCATTTTAGAAGCAAGATTTATTATTTTTCATAGATTTTCACATAATGGCTTTCCGGATATACACTCGGACCATGAATGGAAATTGAGGTGAGACAAAAAGGAGGTTTTTAGGCCTTGGAACATAGAATTTATTTCTAAAACAAGTGATGACATTTCGGGTCATCACAAGAATGTAACGACTCGATCGGTCGTTTTGAGCTCTAGTGCATTATTCAGCGATTTGAGGCCATGAGTAGCTTCACTTAAGGTATTATGACTTGTACGAATTGTCGGAATTGAATTTCGGGTAGTTTAAAGTGGATTTGGCTAGAAAATTCCCATTTCGAAAGCTTTAAGTTGGAAGAATTGACTAAGGTCGGATATTTGAGTAGACGACCTTAGAACGGGATTTGAAGGTTCCAAATGATTCATATGATAATTTTGGACCTGGCCGTATGTTCTTATCAGGTTTTGGATGATGGGGAACATTTCTGCGCCTATTATGGAAGTTAGCATTTTGGAAGAATTTCATAAATTTGGGTTGAAGTGCATTTCAATGTTATCAATGTTCATTTGGATTTCCAGTCTGGGAATAGCTCGGTATGGTGATTTTGGTGTTGGAGGCACGTCCGAAAGTGGATTCGGAGGTCTGTAGGTAATTTTGGGGTTATTTTGCAAAAGTTAGAAATTTGAAGGTTTTTAAGAAATTTGACCGGAAGTGGACTTATTGATATCGAGGTCGGATTTCGATTTCGGAAGTTGGAGTAGGTCCGTAATGTCGAATGTGACTTATGTGCAAAATTTGAGGTCAATTTGACTTGACTTGATAGCTTTCAACATCGAATGTAGAGGTTGAAGTTCTAAAGTTCATAAAGCTTGAGTTGGGGTATGATTCATGATTTCGTCGTTGATTGATATAATTTAAAGGATTGACTAAGTTTCTAATCTATTTTAAGACGTGTTGGTATAATTGGTTGAGGTCCCGAGGACCTCGGGCGGATTCGGAATGGTCAACAGATCGAGTTTGGACTTGGAAGAAAGGATGGAGTTGCTGTCATCTGGTGTAACCGAACCTGCGAGGTTATGGCCGCAGGTACAAATCCACAAAAGCGGCCAGGAGGGCCGCAGAAGCGAGCCATTGAGGGCAGCCGAGTGAGCGCAGAAGTGGATGTTTGGGCACACTTGTGGGCGCGCAGGTGTGAAGAAAAAGCCGTAGAAGTGGATGCGCGAAAGCGGCCATGGAGTCCGTGGCTGCGGAAGTTGCTGGGTAGAATGCATAAAAGAACGGGGCTTGGTCATTTTTGCTCATTTTCTTCATTCTTGGGCTATTTTTGGAGCTTCTTGAGAGGGGTAATCACCAAGCAACTTGGAGGTAAGTTAATCCCACCTATTGCAAGTTAAATACTTTAATTATATCTAGATTTTTACATGAAAATCATGGGAAATTAGTGGAAATTTGGGGTTTTGAAGAAAAACCTAGAAAATTTATATTTTTGGATTTTGACCACGAAATTGGACATGGAACTTGGAATAAATTATATATTTGAGTTCATGGTGTTTTGGGCAAAGTTTATCGTCAAAACATTTCAGAAAACGGGAAAATATACGGACTGCGCACACATAAAAACCTTTCGAAAAAAGATACGGACTGCGCACACAAATCAAGAAAGGCTAAATGAAGCTATTCGAGATTTTAAATACAAAATTAAGGGTTAGAACTATTAATGACCTATTATGTCATCACATTCTCTATCTCTAAAACAACCATTCGTCCTCGAACAAACATAGAAAAGTCCTTGGACTAGTGAAAAGGTGTGAATATCTACTCCGCATGTTTGATTTGGACTCTCACGTAGCTGCCTCGATCGGCTGACCTCTCCACTTCACTCGAACTAAAGAATAACCCTTAGACCTCAATTGCTGGACTTGCCGGGCTAGAGTAGCCACCGGCTCCTCCTCATAAGTCAAATCCTTATCCTATTGGACTGAGCTAAAATCTAAAACTTGGGATGGATCACCGTGATACTTACGGAGCATGGACATATGGAACACTGGATGGACTGCTGATAAACTAGGTGGCAATGCGAGCTTGTAGTCCACCTCACCCACTCTCTCAAGAATCTCAAAGGGTCCGATATACCTAGGGCTCAACTTTTCCTTCTTTCCGAACCTCATCACGCCCTTCATGGGTGAAACATGAAGTAGTACCCTCTCTCTAAACATGAATGCAACGTCACGAACTCTATGGTTGGCATAATTCTTCTGCCTAGACTGAGCTGTATGAAGGCAATCCTGAATAATCTTGACCTTATCCAAGGAATCTTGTACCAAATATGTACCCAACAATCGAGCCTCCCCCGACTCGACTCATCCAACTAGCGAACGGTATCGCCTCACATATAGTGCCTCAAAGGGAGCTATCTAAATGGTCGACTGGTAGCTGTTGTTGTAGGTAAACTCCGCAAGCAGCAAGAACTGATCCGAGAACCCCCGAAATCCATAACACAAGCGCGAAACATATCCTTAATATCTAAATAGAGCACTCGTACTGTCCGTACATCTTGGGATGAAATGTTTTGCTCAACTCAACCTGCGTGCCTAAATCAAGAAGTGCAAGGTGAACTGTGTACCGTGATCGGAAATAATAGACACAGGCACACGATGAAGACGGATGATGTCGTAGATGTAGATCTCAGCTAGTCGATTTGAAGAATAAGTAACTACCACTGGAATGAAATGTGCCGACTTGGTCAACTTGTCCACAATGACCCAAATCGCGTCGAACTTCTTCTGAGTCTGTGGGAGTCCAACAACAAAATCCACAGTGAATGCTCCCACTTCCACTCAAGAACCTCTAACTTCTGAAGCAAACCACCAGACCTCTGATGCTCGTACTTTACCTGCTATAAATTTAAACATCGAGCTACATTTGCAACTATTTTCTTATTCATACTTCTCCACTAATGATGCTGTCGCAAGTCTTGATACATCTTGACGGCGCCCGGATGAATAGAATACAGGGAACTGTGAGCTTCCTCAAGAATCAAACTCACGAAGCTCATCTACATTGGGAACACAAATACGACCCTACATCCTCAAAACCCCATCATCTCCAATAGTAACCTGCTTGGAACCACCGGGTCGCACTGTGCCTTTAAGGACAAGCAAATGAGGATCATCATACTTACGCTCTATGATGCACTCATACAAAAAAGACCGAGCGACTGTGCATGATAAAACATGACTGGGCCGTAAAACATCTAACCCTACGAACTGATTGTCCAAAGCCTGAACATCTGTAACAAGCAACCTCTCACCAACTAGGATATATGCAAGGCTGCCCATATTGACAGTCGTTCTACTCAAGGCACCGACCACCATATTGGCCTTCCCGGGATGATACAAAATGGTAATATCATAGTCTTTCAATAGCTCCAACCACCTCCTCTACCTCAAATTGAGATCCTTTTGTTTGAACAAACACTATAGACCCTGATGATCCGTAAATACCTCATACGACATGTTGTAAAGATAGTGCCTCCAAATCTTCAACGCATGAAAAATGGCTGTCAACTCTAAGTTATAAACATGGTAATTCTTCTCATGAACCTTTAAAGGCCACGACGCGTATGCAATCACCCTGCCATCTTGCACCAATAATGCATCGAGCCCAATATGAGATGCATCATAATACACCACGTAAGATCCTAAACCTATGGGAAACACCAGCACTGGCGTCGTAGTCAAAGTAATCCTGAGCTTTTGAAAGCTCAACTCACACTCGTTCGACCATATGAATGGGGCACCCTGCTCGGTCAATCTGGTCAATGAGGCTGCTCTAGATAAAAACCACATCACGAACCGGCGATAATAGCCCGCCAAACTCAGGAGGCTCCAGATCTCTGTAACTGAAGGGGGTTTATGCCAGTTCTGAATGGCCTTAATTTTCTTAGGATCCACCTTTATGCCCTCTGTTGATACAACATGCCCCAAAAAGGCGACTGATTCTAACCAATGCACTTTGAAAACTTGGCATATAACTGAATAACCCTTAAAGTCTGAAGTACAATCCGAAGATGTTGCTCATGTTCGTCTAAATTATGGGAGTAGATCAAGATATCATCAATACAATTACAAAGGAATCCAAATAGGGCTTCATCAAATCTTTAAATGCTACTGGGGCATTTGTCAACCCAAATGACATCACTAGGAACTCATAATGCCCACACCGAGTCCAAAAAGCCGTCTTAGGGACATCAGATGCCCTAATCTTTAACTGATGGCAGCCAAACCTCAAATCAATCTTCTAAAACACTTTGGCACCCTAAATCTAATCAAATAAGTCATCAATCCTCGGCAACAGATACTTGTTCTTGATAGTGACCTTGTTCAACTGCCGATAGTCTATACACATCCTCATCGATCCATCTTTCTTCTTTACGAATAACACGGGCGCACCCCAGGGCGAGACACTAGTTCTAATGAAGCCCTTATCAAGAAAACCTTGCAACTCCTCCTTCAATTCCTTCAACTTTGGTGGGGCCATACGGTATGTTGGAATAGAAATAGGCTGAGTGCCCGGAGCCAAATTAATACAAAAGTGAATAACTCTGTTAGGTGGCATCCTCGGTAGATCCGCCGGGAAATCATGAACAACTGGCATTGAATCCATGGAAGGAACCTCTCCACTCTAATCAAGGCAATCCCAGAATGGCTAAAGTCACTATCTTGGCAAGACAATCCAATATAGCATGATAAGGTGACATCCAACCCTTACCCAAGATGGCATCAAAATCTACCATATTAAGAAATAGAAATGAGCGATAAACGCGATCTACAATAATAAAATCTCCCACAGGCGTGGACACATACACATGAGCACTCAAAGAATCACGAGGCATAACTAGATATGAAGCAAAATAGGATGGCACCTAGGAATAAGTAGAGCCCGGATCAAATAGAACTGAAGCATCTCTATGGAAAATTGAAACAATACCTGTGATAACGACGTCAGATGACTCAGTCTCAGGCCTATTAGGAAAAGCATAAAATTGGGGTTGGGGCCCATTACTCTAAACTACATCTCTGGGATGAGCTCTAGCTAGCTGGCCTCCACCTCTAACGGCCTGACCTCCACCTATAACGGCTTGACCCTCACCTCTAGCTTCCTGACATCTCTAGTTAGATGAGCGGGCCGTGGAGCAACCGGTGCCTTAACCATGGAAGGAGAACCTTACTGTGTCATGCTTCCCAATAATCTCGGACATGACCTCATGATATGCCCAATACCACCACTCTCAAAACACCCATCCTGCTGTTGTGGCTGCTGAAACTAAAGCTGACCCGAATGGGATGGATAACCATGGTGATAGATTTGAGTCGGAAGCGCACTAATAAGAGCTCATGGTGCACTATAGGCAGGCTGCCCAGAGTAAGGCACATAAGGACCACGACTTCCTGAAGTATTGTGAGATGCTTGAAGTGCTGAATGAAATGGCCTAGGAGGATGGCCCCTACATAAGTACCCTTGCCTCCAGAAGAGGCTCCACTAAAACTACCGGAATGACGAGGCCTCTTATCAGACACCTGCCTCCTTTCCTAAGCACGAACCATCTTGATCCGTCTAGCAATATCTACAGCCATCTGGAAAGAGATACCACTTCTGTTCTCCTTGGCCATCTGTAGCATGATAGCGTAAGTGAGACCATCAATAAATCTCCTCTACCTCTCAATAGGAAGCAAGATAATGGCATGGCAAGCTAAGTCCACAAATCGAGTCTCGTACTGGGTGACAGTCATACCACCTTGCTAAAGTCGCTCAAATTGTATGCAGTACTCGTCTCTCTGGTTGACAGGGATAAACTTCTTTAGAACTAGCTAGGAGAACTGATCCCAAGTAAGTCCAGGAGACCCAGCTGGTCTAGTCAACATATAATCTCACCACCATCTCCGGGCAGAACCAGTCATTTGAAATGTTCCAAAATCGACCCCATTGGTCTCAACTATAACCATGTTATGCAAAGGTCCTCAGAAGATGCACCACTTAAATGAACAGGAAATAGCTTGGTCAACTTATCCAACCTCAACATAGCCTTAAAAGTAGAGCAGGCCTATCACTGGCCTGTGTCACAACAAACGGATGAACTACCCCAACTGGTAGGGTCATTGGAGTCTGATACTGGGGGGCCAGATGGTCCAGAGTGTGAGTAGCGGGAGTCTCTGCTCCTCCCCCAACCCGAGAGACGATTGGTGCCACCGGGAAGGTACCGATTTGGGCCACACTCTCCATAAGGCCCACCATATGGACTAGAACATCCAAAAGCACTGGAGTGGCTATGAACCCTTCCGGGACATGAGTTGGTTTGGTGGGTACAGCCTGAGCTGGAGCCTCCTCCTCAAAATCCACCTGAGGCTCCACTGGGGGTGCTGCTACTCGAGCTCTAAGCTGAGCTCTGTCTCTGCCTCGGCCTCTAGCGCGACCTCTGCCCCTAGTTGTAGCTACCATAGGGCACACCAGCTCTTGTCCGGCGATAGCTAAAATACCTGTTCTCGCCATCTGTGAGAGAACAAGAATAGAAGGGTTTAATCATCATTGATATGATAAAAATCGCATGATAGAGTAAGAAAGAAGTGACATTTTCCCTAAACTCCATAGCCTCTGGAAGATAAGTACAGACGTCTCCGTAATGAACCTCCAAACACTACTAAGCTTGTTCATAACTCGTGAGACCTAGGTAACCTAGTGCTCTAATACCAACTTGTCACGACCCAAAATTCCCACCCTCGGGACCGTGATAGCGCCTAACATTTCACTTGCCCGGCAAGCCAACATTAGATTTGTTTCAAGCCAATTTTAGACAAATCAAATTTAACTGATGTCAATTACTGATATAATTGAGATAAAACTGAAATAAACTATGAAAAGCCATAACAACTAAAATATCTAAATACAACCTCAAATCTGGTGTCACAAATGAACAAGCTACTAGAATAATATAGATAAGGGTCTGAATGAAAGGAAAGTTGTCTAAAAGAAAATACACAGCTAAGATAAAGTAGAAGGGGACTTCAGGGATGCGATCACCGATCAGTTGTACCTCAAGTATCCATACTAATAGTCAACCCGAGCAATCTACTGACCGCCGCTAGGACCAACTCCAAAATCTGCACAAGAAGTGTAGAGTGTAGTATGAGTATAACCGACCCCATGTACTCTGTAAGGAGTCCGGAACCAAAATGTGGTTCTTTTGGACTCAAAGAACAAAAATATATGGAAAAAACTTAGTGACCAAAATATATATAGCATTTTTTTGAAAGACGTTATACTTTAACAGTTGTTTTGCCAGTTAAGTATAGCGTTTTTCAAAAAGATGCTATATTTGAATTAATTTAAGCGGGAAAATATAGTGTCTTTTGTTAAGACGTTATATATATAGCGTCTTAACAAAAGATGGTATATATATAATAAAGAAAAATCTTCATCTTTCCCAAAATAAAACAGACATCGA